>JAQFXN010000898.1:0-17886 GCA_034693365.1 Liacarus xylariae
TATAATTTATAAGACCCTCTCACTGAAAATCAGCTTAAGCTGAGTGACCAGGGTCTCAAAATATTAATTAATTCAATTCAATTCAATTCAAAAAACTGTTTTAAAAATGAATGTTAAAAATTATAACTTATTATTCATCAGTGTGAAATAGTCACTTTTTTCAATTAAGTTCTTTAGACGATATAAGAATAATTTTTGATTTGAGAACAGTTTTCAATGAGATTTTTGCCAAATCAATAAAACCTAAATAAAGATTTGGCTAAAAGAAAATATTATGATTTTGATATAAATATATTCATCATTTTGTATAAAGAACTTTGGCATTTGGTCAGACTTGAAAACAATCTTCTTGTTTATGAAATTGAATAAAGTGCAGTCTTTTTAAGTAGGGATGCGCAAGGATGGATAATGAAATGTATTAATAAGAGTCTCAAGATTCCAAGAAGTATATTATGATATTTTTAAAAATAAATTTGCAAAATCTTAAGGACTATTACATCTTGAAATTGTCAATTTATTTCAACATAAGGAGCATTTTGGTTATATCTTTTGAAATTCTATAATTTCAAGAAAATAGTAAAATGAAGACAAGATATATTCTTGATTAAAGTCTTTGTTTATATACTTTATTCTATTGGATAAGAGCTTTAGAAAATAGAAAATAAACAAAAAGAGATGAAAAATATTTAAATTATCGATAAAACTGTTATTTATATTTGTCTTATTTCTAAACTCTTCTTTCTCTTAAAATAAATCACTTACAAAATCTATAACATATGTATCAATATAATCATTATTTTATTATCTAATTTTAAGCATTGCATTCATTTTTTAGATAAATTATAATTTTGATTGATATGATTTCAGTGTATGCATTGCAACGCATAGTAGACTTTGTTGAAAGTTCTCTAATACAGTAGTTTAGATGCGCCACTCGTTTAGATATAATAATTGCTTTATTACTACTATTATATGATGAAATAGTAAAACATGAAAATCAATATAAAACAGTTCTACTTTTGTGTGTATTTCAAACTTTTATCATTCAAAAATGTGAATGTTGTTTTCAATCGGAAGCATTATAAAAACTTTAGATGGAGAATATACAGCAATGATTTAAATCCGGTGATCATTAGACCACTTATATAAACGCTATTTCCATCTTACAAGTAAAAGCTTGGAATCTATTTAATATTAAAAAAAGTCTATATAAATTTGCCGAACGGCCAGTAAATGAGAACCGGACTATTAAATAATAGTAGCTTACTGTGAATAATTGAACAATGTAGAATCAATCTCATTTTAAATAAATCTCAAAAACTAATTTTCTATTTAAATAATCTATGTAGATTCTAGAAGTTTATTGTCTTTATTTTAATTATTAAATCGATGAAAAGTTTAATAAAACATGTTTTGACCCGTACTCTATTCTCAAGTATTTAACTAAAAACAATTTATTTTTTTTCATGAATAGATTTCAAACACTCCTAAAAGAAACTATAATAGTTGGAGTCAAACAATTCTGATCTAAACTAGCCTTTATTATTAAACTTTTTTTTATTTATTCATTCATTTATATGCTTAGAAACTCGTGCATTAAATTTCGATTATATTCTTTGCATATCATAACCAAATCTTAAGAATAAATTATATAAATATGTTTTGAATAAATGATTATTATATATGCGTTTGCTATAAATTATAAATTCATTGAAATTGTATTATATCTTTGATATTTCTTATCTCAGCGATGATGTGAATGATTTATAAAAATAAAAATCGGAGATATTTCTCAGTGTTTCTTAACAAACAATTCAATTGTTTAAAATCATCTCAATCTCTCGAAAATCCTGAGATGAACTGAGGGCAGAGGTAACTCAGCCCACGAAATCAGAGGGTAAGGGTATGCAGCCTTTAGGATTTAGTACAGTATTATTCTTGAAAATTTCTTAAACATATTTTATGCTTTAAAGGAGTTTGTCTTAATGTCAGGGCTGCCCCAGATAAGATACAGGGGTCCTATATTGTTTAATTAGAAATAAAAGAAATTCTTTCATTATTTACAAAAAACAGAATTGTTTAATATAATCACAAAGAGAATGCCTAAATATAAATAATTATTTCATAAATATTATAAGTCTTGCGTAGAATTAGAGTTATTATTATGACATTACTATAACTTAATAGCATGGCTGGAATTCTTGTTTAATTATAAAAAATAGTTAGAGTACTAATTTTTTAGTTTAATACTCAATTTCTATCTCAACATCATCTGAAAGAATTGAGTTGTATTGTACTACTCCGTCTAATCAAAAATATAAAGGGGCGAGTATGCTTTTCTTTAAAAAATATTTCCTTTAGAAAATATTAATATAATCAGACCTTCTGATAGGCTAGGCACTACAGGTCCTGATGCAAAGTTTTCCAGACTATATCAGTCTATATTAAAGTACTATATGTTTGAGATTCAATTTTACTCGAGATAAAAACTACTCATTCATTGGAATAGTAATTCAGTCAAAGCAGTGGAATAGTAATGTAGTCAAAGCATTGGGAAAGCAATGGAATAGAAATAAATATTGTTACGTTTCACTTTACAAAAATTTTTATCAATATTGAAGTGTTTACTAAAACACACTAATTGTTTACCAAAAATTTGAAACACAGATGATATTTTTCAACACTAGTATCTGCTGTTTAATTGACAGTTCAAGAGATGTGAACTATAAAGCTATGAAATATGACCTGGAGATCTTGATATTAAAATATTGTTCTCAAAACTCGTACGAAAAGGAGAAATGTACTTTTTGTCACCCTATTGTCACACGGCCTGAATATAACTAATCAACTTTTGTTTTAAATAAATTTTATAATTTTTTATTATTGATTTGTTTAGTAATTGAAAGCAGCGATGCTAACTGGGGTTCGGATCAGATGACAGAGTGATACTGAATCATATCTATCTCAATAGATTTCAATGGAGTTCAATAGAGTTAGTATTAGTAGATATGATTCAGTTTCACTCTGTTATCTGATTAGAACCCCTGTTATCATCACTGATTGAAAGGATTAACGAAATAATTTTTCAGAAAATGACTAATTATTTGTTAAAAATAAAATAAATAATAACAATATCTTTTCAAAAGTTGAACAAATATTATCAATATTCATATATTAAACTTCTACTTATTTTATTAAATGTATTCAAATATTTGATTTGATTTCATGCTTCAAAGAATTCATTTAAAAAACAAGGAATAAAAGGTTATGTGTCTATCATAAATAAATACAGTACTCAAATGTGCAATCGCTAGCATAGCATCAGTCACTATTGAGCCTCTGTGATGCCCTATGAGTAGTGTAAACTTGTGTAAGTTTATGTAACTTATAAATTATGGGTTTTAAGTTACATTTTGGTGTAAATTATGAATGAAATTCAAAATTTTGTATTATTTATTAATAAAAATTTTAATTAAACAAATTAATGAAATAATCAATATTTCAAACATTTTGACTTGAAGAGAATATGGGGGAAAATTGGATAATGTCATCAAATGGTGGCAAGAATTTGAAAGTTATAGATCTTGTGCTAAATTATGTAAGATCGTTTACAGTATACTAGTTATTCCAAATACAAGTGCTCATATTGAAAGAATATTTTCAAAACATTCAAGAATTCACTCAAAAGAGAGAAGTAGACTATTAACTGAATGGTTGGAATGGAAAAGTTGGTTACCGTTCAATCGTATTATAGTTCACAAAATTCTTAAAATAACTACTAAATATTCTGATTCTTATAATAGTGACAATGAAAATGAATATGATTTTATTGATAATGATATAGAATTAATGGATATTTAACTAAATATAATATATATTTGTATTTTTTTAAATTTTTAATTTAAGCTAAAAATGTAAACTTACGTAAATTTACGCATAACTTACAGTCGATTTTTACTTTATTAACAATACTACCTATGAGTATTATCGTCTGTTTCATTAGATTGTTCACAATTGACGTTATAATGCGTTGACAACCTTAAGTTAAGATTCTTTAGATCTAGCTAGCATTAACCATTAGCAGGGAGCAAAGGGGGTGTAGAACCCGGAATACCCCATGTGGTTTTGGCCGATAACCTCCTACATCGCTCGCAAGGTACCTCCTTTCCTCATTGCAAAGTTGAGAAAACGGCGCCGAAGCCGCCGTTTTCGGAATATTCCGTGAAATTATGTTAAATTTCGTCATTGTTATTGAATTCTGCAATAATTTGTCGATTTCGTAATACCCCCTCCTGGACCTCCCTTGCTCTAAATTTTGCAAAATTTGTCACGTCGCAGCTCGGAATACCCTCCTTAACTTTTTAAAAACTAATACCTCCTTGAAAATTTTTCCTTTGCCCATCTGTGGAATACTCCCTTATGATTTTGGCAGATGCCTCCCATAGATCGCTCGCAAGGTACCCATCCCCATATACATTCTGAGAAAACGGTGTCGAAAGCGTCGTTATCGGAATATTCTGTAAAATTCTGTTAAAATTCTTATAAAAGTCATCACAATTTGCCTAAATTCTGTTAAATTCTTGCAGAATTAATCGAAATTCTGTTGTATTACATTTTTAATTAAATTCTGCAAGAATTTGAAGATTACGAAATGCCCTCCCCTGGATCTGTCTAAAATTTTGACAAATTTATGAAATCACAGTTTCCTCCGTTTAACCAAAAACCAATACCCCCTGTAATTATTTCCTTTGCTCATCTCTGAGCCTTAGTATTCTAATCTTATGGGACATAAACTTAGCGTAATTTAATAGTGAATGTCTCATGTTTATGAAGATTTTAAAATCGGGTAATGAAAATGCATATTTAATTTTTTTATGGTTTTGCTTTATGTTATTTGATTTGACCGATAACTGAATTTCAATATCAAATAATTAAAAATAAAATATTTGTCATAAAATGTTTCTATAAATGACTAAGTTTTCTTTTGATATTAATATTTGGCTGTCGTTCACATTTTAGTCAAAATATACAACATAAGATAAACTCTGACAAATAAAAACAAGCAAAAAAAGATGAATGAACCATTAATATCAGCTCGTATAAATGAATTTAAAATCAAGAACTTCAAATGGGAACCAGTACATAGATGAGAGAGAAAATTTAAAGGCATTGTTTTAGTGGTCGAAATAGGTTTAAGAGATTGTTTGTAATCTTTCTCATAAGAAATAAACTTAAGATTACTTGGCGTTTGACCACAGAAGGTTAAAGAACCTAAAACGGGAACATCTCCATAGATAATCTATTTTACGTTATTAATAAAGGAATATTGTTGTACATTTTCACTATTAAAAAGAATTTTAGAATAGTATAGAATTTCATTGTTGTGCACTCATTCTCTTTATTAGTAACTGAATTTCATTGTTGCACATTTACCATTATTAGCAATAAGGGGGGACAGACACACACATACACGGAAATCTCGATTCTATAAGCACGAATTCCTAAAGGAATACGAGCTAAAAATATACTCATCGATTTTAATCTCTACACTCACATATTTCGTAAATACGACTTTTTTCCTGTATCTCAGATCTTTCGTAATTACGGAAATCTTTACCGATTAGGACATAAGGGTTAAAATAAGACCCGATTTATTTTCCGAAAATTCCGAAATTATTATATAATTCCTATATTCCGATAATTACGAAATAAGTCCTAAAAACCTGATTTTATAAAATGAATAAAAATCGTTACCTTAAATCAAAAATTGTAAGAATTTTAAAATATTTGACAAACATTTATTGAAGATGAGAGAAAACTTTTATTTTTATAATTAGTCTGAAAATTTGATCTTATCAATGATGAAAGAATTGATTTAAATTTTTAATAAATTTGATTTTTTTTCTCTTATCTGAATTTAGAAAAAAAAATGTCCACCAAATCCCATGAGTTTTTTGAGGGTTTACTTTAAAAAGTGACAAAATCTCTAAAAAACTATCGTTCAAGAATGCTGATTTTACCCTCTCTCCCTTAAAATAATTAAAATTTTCATTTTTTAATTCCGAAATGTTATTCCGAATTATCAGTGTTTTACTTCCGATTTTACGAAAGAAATTTAGCACTTTTTATTCCGAAATTGTCAAAGCTCTGGTGATGGCTTTTTTAATTTTTATCTCCGTTTTTGAAGAAAAGGAGATTATATTGATAGATTCTATTTTGGAATATTATAATAGGAGCAAATTTCTTTGGTAGAAATTGGTTAATGTCGTAATAACTTGAGTCCTCATCCATCGGAATAGCATTAGCGAACTTCAATTTAAAATTGCATTAAAATAAATTATTTATTCAGCTTTATATATGAGAAAATACCAGAATTAAATAATAAAATACATTAATAGTAAAGAACTCATAGTTGCATAAATATGAGAGGTAGCCAATGTCGGTCGAGTCAGGAGGTATAGGTGGGGGTATTTTTAGAAAATTTCCTCAAAATGTCATAGGGGTATAAAAATTCCAAAATATGAAAAATGCACAGGGAGTAAGGTGAAAACAAAAATATTTTACCTGGGGCGCAAATAAGCCAGGCGGAGGGTATTTTGCAAAATCTCAAACTAAGGTAGATATTTAGGCTATACCCTTTTTGGCTACCCTTGATCAATATAAACCAAATTCCAGGGATGTGCAGAGGAGGGGTGTGTGTGGTTAGATCACCTCTAGACAAGATATCGCCAAAATAATCAATTGGGAGTACTTTCTACCTCAAATAAAAGGGCAGATTTTTGAAATTTTTTGATTTTTCAAAAAAAAGTTGAAAATTTTAAAGTAAATTTGCCGAGTTTTTGACCTCTTTTATTTGTGAAGTTATGGTCTGTATTTTGTCTTAAGATTTATGATTTTTTAATAATTAGAATTCATAACCAACTAATTTCCTAATAAACAGTTTTATTCTTAAATATTATTCTATTCAATCGATTAAATAATTGTAAACCTATTTCTTGATTTGAGCAAATATTTCCACAGATATCACTGCATTGAATCCATTTATTTAATCATTAACTAATATGATATTCTCATTCATCAAAAAGATAAGAGCTTTAAGTTCTATAATTTCATTTGAACGGTTAGATCGTGTGGCCAAAGGGCTTACTATTATATAACTTTTATAAGTTATTTCAAGTCAATTCAAATCCCATCCATGAAAGTTAAGAGTTCTTATTTTCTTTTTCTTATAATATTCACAAATAAAATATATTCATAATAATGACATTACTTTCTGATTGTTTATAAAATATAATTGTAGTCCAAATGGAAAACATTTTTTTAATAATTGTTTAATCCTATGGCACAATATAATAAATTGAGGATAAAAAGGAGGTAATATATAATTTAGAATACGAAAAGTGAACTACAAGTTTCCATCACTTAATAGCCTATTCAATAATTTATATGATCTCATCTTTTTAATTGTTTTCATTCAAGTTTTTCTAATCCTTTCGTTCAATTATATGAAGCTTTGATTATAAAATATGACACAAAAAATTTCAGAATAAGTGAATTTTTTATGATAAAAGCACTCAAATAATAATATATTATAAAACTTATTATAATTCGTTGTTTTCCATATTTATATACACTCTATATATATACTGAGCGTTAGATATGATATAAAAAATAGTGCATTAGTTTGTGATGAGATGAGAGATAAGCAGAGATCTGGATTCGATGCCACAATGATATTAGAGTGAAGGCACAAATACCTTTTGATGTATGCATGAGAGGCATCAGAGCTCAGTGGGAACATTAAATATGCATAAAACTGGTGTTAGGGTTTTAAAGCTAAGCTTTTGCCTACAATTGTGCTCATAAATAATCAATAAAACTTGGCTTTGCACTAAACATTGATTAATGCAAATCATTGGATATTACACTTAAATATGACTCAAAAATAAGATAATTCTAATGGTTGTTGTATTTATTTAACATTAAAATTATAATAAATATTAAATATTAGACGAAAATTGTTTTTGTATTATGTGTTTAAACGGAAAAGAACTTTCTTATTATTAGCTAAATAAATATCAAGCAATAAATTTTACTCTAAGTCTATTTTAATAAATTATTAAAATAATTCAATACTTGACTAAATAGTATTTGAATTTTTTTCCAAAATCTTTTTTTTCTATATTTAGAGTTTTAAAACCAAGAGTTGAAAAATTATGTTTTCTCCAAATCCTTTTGACAAACGCCACAGTTTTGGGATTAAAAAATATTTCATTTTTCAAAACTTTGATTTATAACTTTTTAATTTAGTTTCAATGAAAAATAGTGTTTTCCATAAACACTATGAGATCTCAATAATTCATTTTATGTGCATTTCTTTTATTAAATAATCTTTAAAATTAAATAAATAGTGTTCTGCAAAAGAATATGAATAAAAAATAATAGAAATGGTCAGACATATAGTACAGCAATGAATGTTTACTTATTCACTATCATTAATCAATGTCTGACAGTATGACAGAGGAGTCACAACTCATTCTTTGAGAAATATTTATGCCTTCAATAATAACTGATTAGCATAACAAACAATATTTTAGCCAATTTTATAATAAGAGATTATAATAGCAATACTGCATAAGTAAAACAACGCTATACTGTACTATACAGTACTGTTGAACAAAGTAATCAGTACTGCTTATTAGGAAATTTATTGATTAATCTTTAATATTTATTTTGATTTTTAAGTTATACTTATTTAAAATTAAGCTAATTATAAGTTATTTTTTTGTCGGCTGTCGTTACCAATTAATGTTAAAGTTATTCATTTATTTGATAATAATTTATATGATTGAACATTATAGACATTATTAGTTATAAATTATAACCAATATTACTTAAAAACAGCTTATGTTGAATGGAGCGGGTATAGGTCAGTTATCACTTAAATACATATATATATAGTTACTATTATTTTATTAATTTTAGCCATTAATTTTTTATAATAATTTCTATTGAATTTATATCTTAATATTATCCACTTATATAAATAATATCATTAATGAACAATAACTTTTAATCAGAGTTTTCTCAATAAACTCAGACAATTTATGTTTTATTTTGACTAATATTCAAATTAAATTAATCAGGGTTTTCTCTATTGACTAATAAAAATATAATTCATATAATTATTGGTAATTAATATGGAATAAGTAATTGTTTGGGATAAATTTCTGACAAATATTTCTATCTCTTCAAAAAATCCTATAAACTGTTCTTAAACAAACTTAATAATTTAAAACTTATAATTGTAAACATAATTTTTAAAAAAGCATGATTGAATAAAGCTGTAAATACTGTATATATTTAATTATCATAAAAATTTATAATATTTTTAAAAATTGTGAAAATAGACCATCGTATTTATGTGAAATAATATTTTAAAAATAAATTATCCTATTTTAAAGATCTTTTTTTGAGATCACATATCACTCACATTAACAGTTGTTTTGATATATCATTTGAGAACATTTACAAATAAGTAATTAATTTGAACTTTTGATTTAAGAATTGTTAATAGCTTTACAAAATTCAAATCAAAACAATTTATTTAATTATTATAATTTCCTCAATAGAGTAAATTAGTTAATATTTAGAAGCTAAGTTTTAGATTATAAAAAAAATCAATTTTCACAAAAAATGGTGAATTTTATTTAAAATTAAAAACATATAAATTATTTTCTTTGATTACTTTAACTATTTAATCATTTTATGCTTATGTTTTAAATAAAATGAATTAGTTTTTGTGTTATTTTTTAAAAAATTTGTATTATGAAGATCATCAAAAAAAATTCTTCTCATGTTAGAAATATAAACGAATTCTGTCAAATCATAAATTTATTTATTTAGATTCAAATAATTGTTTGATACTTTTAATTCGAATAAGTGCATTGGTGAAGTTTTGAATAATTTGGTGATTTGAATAAATCTATTTAAAAGTTATACTGTATTCTGTACTTTGACATCTGTTCATCACATTGTATTATAGAATATTCTGTGTATTCATATAAGTTAAGGTACTTATTAGTTTTAAAAATGAGGAGAGAGAGAGAGAGAGAGAGAGAGAGTTTGGTTTAATGCACTCAAACTCTGAAAGTATTATAAAAATAGATAACTTATAAAAGAAAAATAGTTTTATGAATTCGTATGACTTGAATGACTTGAAGTTGTTTTCAAAGATGAATCTTCATATAATTAAAAAGAGCTTAAAAGATGGGCGGAATAGATATGGCTGTGAAATGTTTGCATTTGACAGAGAAGAAGAATTATGACTTTCGCCATTAAGATTTGTGTTAACACAGAAAAACCAAAATATAAGTATAGAAATTGTAGTTAATATCGAAAGCGATCCACTTATTGCTATCAGTACTACATATTTGCTGCACACGAATAATCTCATACCGTTTCGAATATATGCTTAAAACCTACTTTGAATCGATTAATTTAGCGCTACTTTGAATTAATCTCATTCAGACATCACATCTTATCATTGGTTGCTTTAGAGACTCAGACCAAGACTCGCATAGACTCGCATTTGTTGCTTATATCCAGCCTTTGAGACAACTGTGAGAACTAAGAACTTTTCGCATGAGTTTCTGTTTTTCTTTTTGACATCACTGCAAACGGCTCTCTCTCTCTCTCTCTCTCTCTCTCTCTCTCTCTCTCTCTCTCTCTCTCTCTCTCTCTCTCCCCTTCTCTCCTTTCTTAGAGTTTCTCTATTTCTCTGTGTGTGTTGTGTTGTTTCTCTCTTATACTCCTTAGTGATCCATCATATATAGGACAGCACAACTCACAGGTGCTTTTCTTGTGCATGTCCTGTCAAAATATAGGAATCTTTTACAGGAATGCCTGGGAATGCGCTTCAAGACTAGTGAAGGAAAGTTTAATATAGTTTTCCAAATCTCTTGGGACACATAAGTGTTGTCCATCAATGAGTCCTTTCAATGACAGAAGCATTTTCTTACCTCTGATGAGTTTGTGGACACACACATACATTTATATAAATAGAAGAACACACCCGACCCGTTAGGTTGAGCTGCTTTGATGGACAAAGACGGTTCTGAATATTACTTTAATCTGCTTTGAAAAGCAGTCGTGAAATGAATAGTCTTGTGCTTACAGTCCTTTCGAATGACTCTAAAGGAAGATATTGTGAATATATTTGGTGATTGTGTACCGAAGACACTGACTTCTATTGATTTGTTTGATAACAATTCTGTAAATGACGTTTTGACAGCTCAGAGAAGCAGCTGATTGTCGTATTCAAGACTATCAATGGACTATCAAAGCACACATGCATTTGTATATCTAAGTGAGCGGAGGTGCAGTGTAGGTGCGTTTCTTTCTGTCAACTGTTGGCCAAAACTCAAAATAAATATTGAGAATATAATTTGGAAAATATGTGAAAAAAGTGTGAATCTCTTTATTTGTGATCACATCGGAGGTCAGTCATCCAGAGAATATACCGGGGCTCTTTCTATATATCCTGTATTTTATTATAAGCTCATTAGAATAATTAGTACCTAAGATTTTGTGGCATCTTAAAAATTACACAATTGAGTAATTATCCAAAGTTTAACCATTCCATGACATTGATGAATGAGCTGAGCCAACCTCCCTGTTGCTCTGTTCCTCTCTTGCCTGTTCGCTCTGTGCATACGCTATGAGCAACGGACAGAATTCAAAAAATAAAATAATAATAATAATAAGAGGCACAGGGGCACAGATATTGCCAAAAGAATTATTTTAAAAACTTAGTATAAGTTAGAGTTTAGTAATGCTGTGGAAATAGAATTTAGAAGATATAGAGAAAGAAAGAGAAGACGGCTTTAACTCACACACACATTGCGTTTCGATTTACACTATGCTCTGTGGATATGAATTCAGGATTACTCGCCTCAAGCAATCAATTTGTTTGGATGAGTTGGATGAGGAGGACATATCTCTACGATCAGCTCTGATAGTGGAGCGCATCACATGTCACTGATTGCTATCGAAGTGCAATTAAAAGCACCACTCAATAGGACACAAGTCTCAACTTTAGACTCATTAAATATGCAATAATCAAATCATATGTCCGTTCGACCACATTTCAACTCACTATCTATGGAAACACCAGATGTGTTCGCCGACAACACAATGGCTCAACATTTCTATACAAATGCCGAATAAATATCAATTCCTTATATTATATTCACTGATGTGTTGTCGGACTCTATTTCAAAATTCTCGCTAAACAGGAAATAATTTAATGTTTTCATTAGTTCTCTTCTTTTCCATTATCTTAAAATAATGCACTGAAGATAATATCATTCATTAATTCATGAGTTTTGAGCAAAAGTTTGGAAAAAATTTGCTAAAAATCATAGGTTTATATCACGGATGTCCAGACTTGAAAATGTCAGGAGAAGGGTATTTTTTCGGCGAGAGCCTCGGGGTCCAGGGGAGGGTAAAATGGCGGATTTTGCCATTTTTAGGCTACGGTAAGGTCCAGGGGAGGGTTTTTTTTCTCTAAAAATGTCGTTTTTTGCCTACTATATGTATAAATGTTTAATGCTCAAAATCAGTGTTTTTATACTTTTTCAATACAAAATGCGTTAAAACTAGTTAAAATCATCCAAAATTATTTAATTTTTAGCCTTTTAAAATAAAAAACTTATTGAAAAATGTGAAGTAGTGCTCAAAATGAGTTTATTTATAGTTTTGTTTTTACAAAACTTAGTGAAAACAGCAAAATATTACTATTTTGTACTGAATTTTACAAAAAATTTTGAAAGCGGCGTTTTCGGTGCCGTTTCCTAAAATCTTGCCTAGGGGGGTACCTAGCGGAGGTATCTGGCTAAAATGCTAATGCCAAGGGGGTATTCCGGGCTGGACCTCCATCTGGACATCACTGGTTTATATACTGGCCTAGTAAATTGTCTTTAGAAAACTGGCTAATCTATGAAAATACCAGGAACAAACTTTTACCGGTAATTATAATAATGTAGCAAAATATTCTATTAATTAAATATTTATTATACTGTATATAAAGATCTCTATAAGTATGAAAATATAATCTGAATTTTAAAATAATAATAAAATATTTCAGTAATTGTAAGTTTGGTGTCAATTCATTTTAGGTTTCATCAAATTATATGATGGAATAATTTTTCAATTTTTACAATTGTCTTATTTGTACAATAATAGTATCGTTTGTGCGAGGAACAAATTTTCATCAATACGTATTGAGTAGAAGTGGTGGTAAATATTTTTCCTAATAAAGTGCTCTTTTCATTATCTGACTTGTTGTGAATGAATGCTTTAGTGATTAGAGCTGACAATCAAAAGCATTATTGTGTGGAAATATCGAGAGTCAGTGTTTGGACGGTTCTAATCCTTTGGCCACATGCAGACAACACCGACTTTCTGGTGACTGTCACTCAATTAAAAGTCATCCACATATCACTGACAGTCGTTTTGTAAGCTATGCCACAAAGCATTGACTCTGCGCTTGAATATAAAGCAAAGATTAGCTCGAATTCAATACAATGCGAATGAGATGTTAGTGTTAGACAATGAGATGAGAAGTTTATTATAATTTGAGAATTTAGTGGCCAAACAGCCATATATTTGGTTGAGAGCACTGGTATTAACTGAGTTTTTCAATTATAACACTAACATTCAATGGTATGCATCGATTAAGTGAATCTCATATTCATTGAAATATTTTATTAATCAATTGAAAACGTCTCAAAACACCTACTGTTTTCAAATTTGACGCCTATTAATCATTAGTATCATTAAGAATAGTCATTGACTGTTTAATTTATTCCAAGAAGTGTGTGTACTCTCTGTGCTCTACTAGTGGTCTTTTAGCATTGGGGGGTAGGTCTCAATCAAGTGAGTCTTATGAGCCTCAATGACAAATGTAGTTTGCGGTTAATCATTGCGCTCACCTCTGCTCCGTTACAATCATTTATTATATTCTTTTTTTGCTTAATTGGTTTTTGAGTGACTCCGCATCTACTCTGCCATCAGAGCCACTACTATAATAGCTAAAGATCTGCTCTATTGCTTCCTTTTTGCACGTAATTCCCAACTCCAGTCTCGAAATATAATAAACGAGATTATGATAAATGATATAAACAACACAATCGATACTCTTTTCTATTTTATATCAATAAAAAAATTCAGTAAAAGTTAGTATTTTTTGGAATTAAGTATTGATAAATATTTCGATGAAGAATAACGTAAAACAAAAACAAAGCTTTCATTCTTATCACTCATTTCAATAACACAATCATAAAGAGATGATCCAAACATAGAGAGGGGGACAACACTATTGTCAATATGAGGGGACAAATATTGAGAGGTAGTAGTAGTGATGCCAACGAGTAGTGAAGTCAAAGTGAGTACAGCACTGGGAGCTGCAGGACTAGAGGACAGCATAAAAAGTTTGCTCGACTCAGTTTGATAAATGACATGCCTTTCTATATGAATATATAGAATGTGTACACAACTATGTTCTTAGAGTAGAGAACAGGCTGTAGAGTGCTGTATGGCTACACCTAACCTAACTGAACTGAGCTGAACTGAAAGCAGTGGCAGTATTGAACGGCACTGTACAGCCTGTACAGCCTGTACGGCAGTGTAGCATTGGTGCAAGATCGGAATGATGAATGACCATCCTTTTCAGCGAAGGTTTAATGGACGTAAACAAAAGCAATACAATGTTGTAATACTGTATGCTTTGCTTTATATCAATACATTGAGAGCACAACCAATTTGTGGCTTTTTATTATTATTTTTGGATACTTTATGATACCATAAATCTCTGAGCGAAGACTAACTACGACTCGAATCCAAAGCGCGCTTTTGTAAAAAATCTTTTGTCAAGTTATGCCTCCAATGCATCCAATACTGCATTTCTTTTGCTAATCTTTAAGCCCAACTATACTTCGCTTAGGCTTTCATTTATGATAGCGTATATCGTATGCACTGTTCTATCCTATTCTCAATGCTCTGTTCTCTTTTGCAGTTTTACTCTACACTAGCAGTTCTTCAGTTGTAGCCCAGAGCCAGAGCTCTGAGCCCTTCTCCTCTATATTGTCGATATGAGCCTTATATGCTTTAGAGCTGCCATATATGCCATCATATTATTTCCGTCAAAAAGTTTGGCCAAAGACGTGATTAGAGGACTGTCAAACGATGATTAATATCGTGCGGCGCACAGCAATGCATCAGAACTTTAATACTAGTGCTCTGTGTTGTTGTTGTACTCACTTTGTTCTACTTTACGCACAAAAAATAATTTTTTCTTTTCATAAATAAATTATTTTGATTTTTAGGCACAAAATTAGAAATAAATTAATTATTTGAATAATGAGTTAATTAATTAATAAGTGTTTGAAAGTCGTCATAAGAATCGTTTCATAATTTATTATTTTCAGTGCTTTTTATACATTTAAATATATTATTTTGTTTTAATAATAAAATTCCTGTTTTCAGACTTTTGTTTCATAACTTTTTAGTTACAATTTTTATCAATTAATTTAAAAGGGTTTTCATTTTGACTGTCGTAAGGGTAAAAAAATACATCCAAATTCCAATTTTAATGATTTAATAACAATTAGTATTTAATATTAGAGTACATCTAATTTTAGGGAACTTTTTGTATAAACGCTTTGCATTTAAAGTTAACTTCACATTAATATAATTATCGCTAACATAAAGCAAAGGCGTTTCAATTAAGGCCAGAATTTTCAATTGTAATGAAAATTTAATGTGTATTATATAACTTATTATGAAATATCCCTGTATTGTTTGTGGGCATAACAATTAGGCTTATAGTTTGTAAAATCCATAAATATTCTGCTATTATTATTTAATTTATTAATATAAAAACCTGTTGCCCACTGTTGCCCCCATATGTTGTCGACTTAGTCTTTATAATTCGGATTGAGTTTCAATTGATAATACTTTTGAAAGCCTACTGCGAGTCATCATTAATAATATGGTCATAATTATGGCACAAAACAAATTAACTCAATTAACGCGAGCATAATATTAAAGTTTTAGCACGACTTCAATAAAATTGAGAATATATTCTAACACTTTGTTTAAGAGTGAAAACTCATCAAAAAATTAAACTTTTGTTTTTTCTCTATGAAAAAATTTAAAGGAGTCCTAAACCCCCAATCACTTAATCATATATACAATTGAATTTGTAAAAAGAGTAAAATTAAATAAAATTTTCTACAAAACAAAATCTGAGTATTTGTGTCTAAACTTATAGTTATTTAATATAATACATAATTCGGTATTTTGTGACTTCACAATCATTATAAAGTGCACAAAAACAATGTTTCATCAGTGGCTTACTGTGTAGTAGAGGAGCCATCACTTAATTTCGGAGAAGTTGGCGATAAAGAGGCGGCATTTGATGAATCAGAATGTATGGCAGTCGCCGATGAGTTGCTTTGTGTGCCCGACGGTGGAGGTGTCGATGTGTCCGATGGTATTAACCCTTCTTTCATTCGCTTTTTCTGTTTCATTCGTCTATTTTGAAACCATATCTAAAACAATACAATCATTAATTAATTTTCGTAAATATTAAAAGATTTTTCTCAAATTTTAATTCAAAAAACTAATTATAGAGTTTTAAAGACCTTAAACCATATTAAATGATATATTATATACATTGCAATACATATAATGTATATGAGTTAATCCTTGTAACCATAATTTATATTGATTAATTATCAATTTATAAAATATTCTGGTCAAATGTTTTTGTTGGCCACAGAGTTATGAGAACACAATTTAAGAAATTACTCGTTATTTAAAACTAATTTCTAACTAATAATGTGTATTAAAGAACACATTTTCATATCTATGAATATCTAATAATGAGTTTGTCTGAGGTCTGGCCTCAAGCCAAGTAAGGCCTGACCTACCTGTATGTCCAGCACTACTGTAGGAGCATTACAATGTACTGCAGAGTAATAAGAAGTGATACATACCTTGACCTGTGTTTCATTAAGCTGTAGTGCGGTTGCGATTTCTATTCTTCGGGCTCGGGTCAGGTATTTGTTGAAATGAAATTCCTTTTCTAATTCTGTTAACTGTTTTGTTGTAAAGTTTGTTCGGCCGGTGTTGTTGGCCGCCAGACCAGCTGCAAGACTTGCAGATGAGGGACAATTAGAGACGGCAACCGCTGATTGTGGGCCTCCATTAAAACTGAATTCTGGAGTTTTATTTACTGAAAATCAAGAAAATGAGAAAACGCTTAGACTATAAACAAATGTTTGTTTTATTAAATTACAAAACATATATTGTGTTCAAACAAGAACTCAATTTTTAGCCGCTTTGTCTGAACAGAGCTCAGATCATTTACAACCGGTGCTCTTAGTCTTTTGTTTACTTATTCTCACATCTCATCCTAAAATAAATAGCTATCGGTGTTAGGCCTCTGTGCTCTATAACCCAACGGTCAACAGTTAGGATGTTCTCAGTTAATGCTATGGCTATTAATCGTGAAGAAAACAATTAATCATATGTCCACTACTATTCCTCTATTGCCCTATCGCTACCGTAACTTAACCACAATTGCACTCTTGGCTCACATCTTCATTCATACATATCTTTGGTCTCTGAGTCAAACTCTCTATTATTTTCCTCAAATACCTCTTTAAATCAGTGAAACTAATGATCTTTGAATAGCGAATCGATGTATGAAATGCTGTCGTTTTGAATGAAAAATTGAAATTTAGAAATATTATTGCATACAAGAAAGGGAAGAATATAGAGAAAGGAGAGGGGAGAGAGAGAGAGAGAGAGAGAGAGAGA
>JAQFXN010000899.1:0-17886 GCA_034693365.1 Liacarus xylariae
CGGCCATCACAGGGGGTATTCCGACCCCCCTTTGCGCATCCCTGAAATTCTGTTAAATTATTTCTATTTAAATTCTGTATCAAAGACTCAGTGATAAAGTTTTCGACCTTTTCCCAGGACGTGGAAGAGTTCACTGAATTCGCGAATTACTATCGAATGTTCGTGAAATACTTCAGTTGTATCGCAGCGACCCGTTTGAGTGGACCGAAGAGCTTTCAATGGACTCAATACACGTTCGACGACTGCGCCGGCGATCAAAGCATTCGATCTGAAATGTTGTGTTGACTACAAACAGATACCGGTATAGAATGACTGGTGCTATTCATTCTCAGATCGTAGATGACGCCTAAGAGCACGTAATCGCCTACTGCTCTTATAAACTTAAAGGCGCCGAAACCAGATATACCGCCGCCGAACGGGAATGCTTTACAGTCGTCGGTGCAGTTGAACACTTCCACATATATCCCATTTCAAAGTGTACACCAACTGCGCAGCCCTGAACTGTCAGCTTAGTGTCAGTACACGAGGTGTCGACTATTCCGGTGGTCACTCGTGCTATCGACAGCCCAGGGGCGAGGAATCAGGCGTCTGACCCTCTCTCTCACGGAACCACTAATGAATGTCACGGGTGTGACGACCATTGCCTCACATGACATACGAATGCCTACTGAGACACGAAAGGGCAGACATACGTAAAAATGCGTTGCGGGGAAAGACAGGTCGTTCCACCGGCGATGCGCTCCCATGTACTCAAAGACCTATACGACAGAAGCGGACATCCAGGGGTGAATCGCACCGAACAACTCGTGAATGAACAATACTGGTGGCAGGAGTGGTTGACATTCACTCGCAGATACGCACAGACGGGCCATATATGTCAGCTAACAATACAGACGAGTGAACGCCTTTGAGTGGTTGCAACCGATAGAAACGCCAGAACAGCCGCATTAGGTATAGGCTATGCATACCAGTGTCGTCGGATCAGATGCGAGACAACACATACATTCACACCATCGTTGATCACCAGTCGGTGTGCCTGTGCTCGGGTCACGAAAGCAATACAATTAGAACAGGCGATCAGAACACTCGGAAGAGCCGTTCAGGACTCGGGACAGACATCAAAACGATTAATCCGTGACTTCGGCACCAGTTATGGATCAAAAAGAGTTGAAAGCATTGGCCGAACCGAACAACATCGCCATCGCCTACACGTCCACAGATCAGCCGCAGGCCAATGGACTCTGTGAGGGCACAAACGGGACTGTTGTCAAACACAATGGATGCGAATGATGGACAGACCAGACCTGCGCTGGTCAAGTGTTAGGCCCCGCCTTAGACCACTAACCTGTTGCCCCACTCCCAACAGTTACGTACCGAAGCTCTATTTCGGACGTGGGCTTTGAGTCAACACAAACATCCATTCCATACGAAAGAACTCCACAGAAAAGTGAATGCGAAACAGATCGGGTCGTTGTGCGCACTCCCGACGCGCACACGACAAATGTTAAGTTTTCTCCGCTTTAGGACAGATATACGAAGTAATTGCAGAGATAGGACTCCAAACGTATCGTTTGAGACGTCACACGACGTCCAACACATCAAAGACTCACGTTTTCCACAAGAGATCACTTCACACGCCTAGAGATTACGCTTTATTACAATTGACACCATTTCGGGTCAAATCTTCCGCCAATACCGACGGCGACCACAATTAAAGCCGGGAGTGCAGAGAGCGCTGTGCGCTTAGTAATAAAATACCCTTTCCTTTCGTTTTTATGTGTGATTTTTTGTTTCGATTCCTTTCTATAGTTTTAACCGAAACTCTGTTTTACTTTATATCCGTTTTAACCAATTCTCCAAACAATTATATTTTGCTTTCATTGCATTTTCGGTTACAAATAGTCTCATTTGAATCAAACACTTGTTTCGACAAAATAATTGAAATACTATTTCATAAACTCTATGCTATTTATGGGTGAATTTGATTATTAAACTCAGTCACCAATAGAGCCTCAATAGAACTTTTATTCAATGCATAATCTATTTAATCGAAAATTTTCCGAAAACGTGTGTCTATTCCTAAAAATATGAGCAAAACTTTTTAAATCTAATCGCGCGCTGTTAACAATGGGACCGGACTTATGAGACACTCTATACATTGGATCACATTTGTCACTATTTAAGACTATTATCCTAATGTAAGCCTAGCTTTAAATAGTGACAAATGTCATATCATGTTATAACATGATATCATGATATTTGATTTGTTACTATTTAAAGCTATGCCAACATTAGGATAATAGTCTTAAATAGTGACTTCACTCCAACGAGACATAAAAAAGACACAATTTCTACATTTGGTCTATTCTAGTCATCACATCATCTGTTAATACGTTTTCGTAAAAACTTTCAGTTTGTTTACCGATTATTATATTAATTACTAATGGATTACACCTCAGGTTTGTGTCATTAAAGTTGAAATAAATGATTGAATGAGTTGTCAAACAAATGAATCCAATCGTCGATTACTTTCTAATCAAAGGTACGACTCGTCGGTCGCGACAACAGAACCCAAACGCAAACCCAAACCCTTATCCTTACGATAGTTACGATGGCTTTAGTGGTGATTCGCAACAATACAGTCAACAGTACTATTCAGGACAGTCTATATACGAGCCGTCGGGCCCTCAGCTGTTCGACGACACGAGTGCTCAGTTCGGACCACAAACTCCTGCTTATGAGCTGTATATGAATAGCGCCAACACTTTTGTGCCACAAATGTATGGACAAAACGCCCCGAATTTGTTTAATCAACAAATCCTAATGACTGCCGGACAACAAATACTGAATAACCCAATGGCAGCGGCGGCTCTGGACCAATACGGACAGAGTCTGGTCAACAAAGGCAAGAGTTGGGTCGGAAATAATGTATGCTTTGGTTGTTTTCATATTTGTTTGTGTTTTAATCAAATTAATTGCAAAATCAGGTGAAGTATTACTTCGCTGTCGACACGTCTTATGTCCTGAAGAAGTTATGGCTCATATTCTTCCCCTTCGCTCATAAAGTTAGTCAAACTTTGTTTATTTTAAGATATATTCTAATTAATCCAAACCCAACCCAATTGTATTGAAGGACTGGTCGACTCGCTATAACCCGAACGAAACGGTTGCGCCGAGGGATGACATCAACTCTCCCGACCTCTATATCCCAACCATGGCTTTTGTCACATATATTCTAGTTTCGGGTTATTTACTGGGATTACAGAACCGATTCTCACCGGAAATGTTGGGCATTCAGGCCAGTAGTGCAATGGCTTGGCTTCTCATAGAAGTGGTAATCGTTTTGCTGTCACTCTATTTGTTAAGCATTTCCTCTTCGCTCGGATTCTTCCATATGATAGCCTTCGGGGGCTATAAATTCGTTTGGTTTGTAGTAAAAGAGCAAAAAAGAGTAATTGATTTTAACTGAATTTTGATGTGCAGTATTGTGGCCCTACTCTTGGTTACTATGCCTTTCAATAACATTGGTTATTACATAACGTTTCTCTACTGCAGTCTATCTCTCGGTTTCTTTTTGGTAAAAAAATCTCTAATTAATTAATCGATTATTTAATTAAATTATTTTTCGAAAACAGTTAAGAAGTCTTCACATTTCAATGCAAACAAACAATCAAACGGCTGTTCCCACAGAAACCAGAAATGGTTTATATCTGGTCTTAATTATATGTTTTCTCCAACCGGTTGTAATGTATTTCCTTACCCGACATTTCATCTCTCCATCAAATATGTCATCGAATTTATAATTGTTTTCGATTAGAATATCAATCAAATTCATTATGAAATTTGTTTAATTATTTAAAAACAATTATAAATAAAAATTTTAAGATTTTTTATAATTAAAAAGAATTTAAAATAAATTTTTAAATAGATTTATAGTAAAAAATATTGGCAGCGGTGGGATTCGAACCCACGCCCTTTCGGACTGGTGCCTAAAACCAGCGCCTTAGACCGCTCGGCCACGCTACCTATGAGCACAAGTATTACTTGAGTGGACTATTACTTCATTACAATCTATTTATTGAATAAATTTTAGAATCTTTTTGTCGAAACAATACAATTAGTTTTGAGAACTTTTGGAACATATCTTATAGTGAAGGACAGACGAGTCTTCCTCTGCAAGACTTGGCCAATGACTACATTATCACAAAGTGGAAGATTAACTATGGATTCATCGATTGTATCGCTTTTCACTTCTCGTATTCCGTGAAGGTATGACTCGTAGGCATCGCTTTTCAATACCAGAAGACTTCGCGGCTCTGATAGCAATGAAAATACAATTTTTCGCTCAAAACTCGGATCCAATTCTTCGCCATTTCTTTCAGAGTTTTTTTGATAGAAATCGAGTAAAGTATGAGAACCGGTATTAATAGTGGTGACAGTCGGGTAAAAGAGAGGCCCGTCTTCGTGGGGCTGACATAGAATGCAATACACTATTTACTGAAGTTATTTATATTATACCACTGTCTCGTAATGCATACCATAATCCCCTGACCGCTCAGGTATTCATTGATTAGTACGTGATTTGCAATATTGTCTCCAAATATATTCATTTGAGACAATCTTAAAGCATAGGTTTGTAACCACTTTATGACAAAACAAATAAATTAAAATTTATTATTAATTAATAAATCGTTTATTGAAATGAATGAGTGATTCACTTGTGGTAAGTCTTGTTTAACCATTCCTTTTGGATGAGGAAAACCGCCCCAATTTTGGAGCCGTCTATTGGACAGTACTGTCCACTTAGGCTTTGGACTATTCATCACATTATCGATTAGACGCTGTTCTTCATAACTATCGATAAAGTTCTTCATATAATATATGGTTTCGGGAATTGAAATCTATTTTTTTCGTAATATATAATCAAAAATAAACATTAATTCATTGTTTCATTGAATGTAATGTTGTTTTTGAATCAAATCTAAAATAAATGTATTTTGAAATCCATTACCGAATCAGAAACTACTCTAAACCTATCGTCCATTTGATTAAATTTTAGGATTATTTCATTAAAAAACAACATTTATTTGAATACTGTTTAAAGAGTTTAAATAATGCGCAGACCTATAGTGACCAACACATAGGGCTCGGCATTACTCAATACTTGGGATAACTTTTAATCATTTGTTAATTAATTTGTTGATTGAATTCATTTTCGCCACTCTTTTGATTAAAATATAAAATTGTATTTTAAACAAAATTATTATATATTTTGAGATTTTTTAATATTAAAAGTAAAGCACTGTTTGAGTGTCTGAACTCGAGTCGAGTCATGTGTTGTGATTGTGGGAGAGGTGTAGGACTTGAGTGGATGTGAATCACCAGTAATTTCGTCATCACTTTGTCGTTATATTATTGAATAGAGTTTTAAGTTTTGTCTGAATTTCAAGCCTTTAATCATTGATTTATTGGATTTGAGAGCAATTGGTTTACAATTAAATTAATTTTATATCTAATCGACTATCGATTGAATGAATTAAACAAACAATTTGTGTGCAAAATGACTGCCAATCAGTGCACAAGACGTCAGACGAGAGGCAATGAGACGATTGAGACAAAAGACTTTATTGCCCGACCCTATCAGGTATGGCAACAATTAATTGATTGATTGATTCACTTATTGATGTCATGTCTTGTGTCCAACAGATAGAGTTGTATGAGATTTGTAAGTCTCGAAACACAATCGTATGTCTGAATACCGGCGGCGGAAAGACATTCATTGCAGTTATGCTAATCAGACATCTTTCGCCTCAATGTCTGACTGAAGGCAAGCGTACCTTCTTTTTGGTGCCATTGGTTCCACTGGTGTCACAACAGGCGAATGTCATCCGGACTCACACCGACCTCAGAGTTGGTCAGTATTGCGGAACCGCTTATGACAACTGGACTCGAGAGATGTGGACACAAGAGTTGGACAAATTCGAAGTGTTTGTAATGATTGATGAAATCTTTAGACGAATACTATTCCAGGGATTCATTGAATTATCACAAATCAATCTCTTGGTGTTCGATGAGTCGCACAGAGCGGTGAAGAACCATCCCTACAGAGAAATACTGCGTGCGTTCGACACCTGTCCACTCGACAAACAGCCCAGAATTCTTGGCCTCTCAGCCAGTCTTATCACAAGTAATGCTTCGCCACAAGTGATTCAGATTTTAATTCGTAAATTAGAGGAAACAATGCGAAGCACTTGTGAGACGGCATCAGACCTGAGAACCATTAATAAATACGCTTCAAAACCAATCGAACAAAAGATTGATTTCTTGCCCTTTAATATGAAAGTCTCTAAAAATCTACAAATCCTTAAATTAATCGCCGATTCGTGCATTAGTTTTCTCGAAGACATAGATTTTGACTCACTTTTGCTGCAAAAGAATGTAATAAATATGAAGACGTTATGCAAATCGATTAAAGACACGCTCTATGTGTTGGCAACTATGGGTGTCTGGTGTGCACAACAGGTCTCTCGACTGTATATTAGAGAACTGTGCGATACCGTCGAGATGTATCGAACCACTAAATCGCATTACACGGCCTTCTTGTCCGCTGTTTTGACGGCTTTGAATGTAATTGAAGTCCAATTGAGTCAACTGTTGAGTGGTTTGTCTGAAAGCGAAAAGCTATTCAAATACACGGCACCCAAACTATTGGTTTTGGCCGATTTGCTCAACTCCTACAGCACTCAAAACAAGGAATCCACTCCTCCTACCAGTGCGACCACACTCTGCGGAATCATTTTTGCCGAACGCCGTTCTGTGGCTCGAATTCTCTGTCTTTGGTTACAGGAATTGACAAAATCAAAGCCAAACGAATTTTCTCACATTAAAGTGGACTTTGTGTTAGGACACGGGGGCAGTAGTGGTGTTGGCAGTAGTGCTCTCTCTTTCATGAGTAGTAAGAAACAGGAGGAGGCGCTTAAGAGGTTTCGGTCACACGAGTGCAACCTATTAGTGGCAACTTCTGTACTCGAAGAAGGACTGGACGTTCCGCGTTGTAATCTAGTTGTGCGATACGATCCGCCCAAGACTTTTAGGGAATATATACAAAGCAAAGGCAGGGCTCGTGCAGAGAGAGGACAATATGTTATTCTTATGGAGAAAAACAATTCGTTCGACAAAATGAATGAGAATTTGAATAAATATAAAGAAACGGAACGTATTCTCAATGAGTGCTGTCATAACCGATCGACGCCTACCGAAGCAGAAATTGACGAAAGCTTTGACGACCAGCTAATGGAGCCCTATATGCCTAACAAAGAAGGCTCTGCGCGCGTGACTCTCAACTCAGCGATAGCTATAATAAACAGGTATTGTCTGAAACTTCCGAGCGATTCGTTCACTAAACTGACGCCTCAATACAAAATGGAAGAACAGTCCAACGGTCGATACGTCTGTCGATTAAGACTTCCAATCAATTCTCAGATCAGACATGAAATCCGAAGTATTTCGATGCCTAACAAGAGAACCGCTAAGAAAGCGGCGGCGCTTAAGGCCTGTGAAGTATTGCATAAAAAGAAAGAACTCGACGACAACTTTCTTCCCGTTGGCAAAGAGGCCATGGATTTCGTGAAAGAGCTCGGACTCGAACCACCCGATGATGAGTTGGAAGTAGTGGAGAGGGGGCCCCGACCGGGCACTACCAAAAGAAGACAATATTATACCAAACTAGTGGCCGATGTCATAAAGAACTGTCCGATTGAGCCAAACGTTGAGTGCTTTTTATATGAATTCTCAATGAAGTTGAGTCGCGCTATACCTGAAGAACAGAACACAAGAGGCAGAAGAATCACAGATCCGGCGGAAACAGCGAGGAATTTCGGCATTTTGACGACTCAGAGATTGGCCCCGATTTGCGACTTTCCTGTGTTTACGCGTTCGGGTGAAGTGACCGTTAAGTTGGAGACCATTAAAGATAACATATATTTAACGGCCGAACAAATAGAAGATCTTTCAGTCTTTCATAAGTTTACGTTCTCTGAAGTGCTTCGACTCATCAAATATCCACTTCTTTTTGCGCCCCAGAAGTCTGTTTCCAACTATTTTGTTGTCGCCATTAATGTTATCTCAGATTCTGGTCTTAAAGACATTGATTGGGATTTTGTTGAACTAATCCGAAGACATAAGGACTCTCTATTGGAATCGGTGTCAGTGGAAGAGAGAAAAGAGTTTGTATTCGATGCCAACAAATACAACGACGCGGTAGTGATTCCGTGGTATCGCAAAGATAAGCCTCAGTTCTTCTTCTATGTCGCGGAAATATGTCATAACTTGAATCCGAAGAGTCCTTTTCCCGATGAGGGCTACGAGACATTCGAAAAGTACTATTCGGGAAAATATGGGATCGAAATAGTGAATAGCACTCAACCACTGCTTGACGTCGACCACACCTCTGCGCGACTCAACCTTTTGACCCCCCGTTATGTAAACAGAAGAGGTGTTTCACTGCCGGCCAGTACTGCAAAAACAAAGAAAGAGAAACGAGAAAACCTACAGCAAAAGCAAATATTAGTTCCCGAACTCTGTATTGTCCACCCCTTCCCGGCCTCGTTCTGGAGAAAGGCTGTATGTCTTCCATGTCTTCTCTTTAGGCTTAACTCACTTTTAGTCGCCGAACAATTGAGAACTAAAGTGGCGAAAGAAAGTGGTGTTGGAATTGTTGAGCCGACACCTGACATGTCTTGGCCTCCTCTCGACTTCGGATGGATTGTAACACAAGTGGACGAACAAAATGGAGAAATAACTAACGATTCGAAACAATTGGTTTTGTCTAAGCAATTGGATGAACCGATTCAAGAGGAGTGGGACTTCAGTGAAGAGAACATTCCGGCGCTCGACGACAAGGAAAGTGCGGACACAAATGGTGGCCAAGACCTGAACGATGATCTCGTGATCGACACATTCGATCCCAAGAATTATGTAATTTCTGATGATTTCGATGACGAAGAATTGGACAATGAGTTTATGGAAGAGGACGTGGACTGGATTTCTGAGATTCCCATTAATATAATCGGTGGTCCAAATGGGTTTAGTTCAACAACTATTCCCAGAAATTGGGCGTTCGATCAACAGAACGGACAAAACGGGATTCAAATTCGAGAGATTATAGAAAGCAATGACTCGACAGAAGATAATAGTTTAGTCATAGAAAGAGTCGGTTCTCCGAGTCTTTTCAACGTTTCGCTAACCAATGCTAATGAGGGCCGGGAATGGATTTGTGACGAACCGACGACTGTCTTTCCAATTGGTTGTTCTGTTCCAGAATTGGAGTTCATTTCGAGTTCTAATGACTTGAATATCGAAGGTTTGACCAAAGATTTGGCGAACTTTCCGGTCGAAGACTT
The DNA here is from genome assembly GCA_034693365.1 of Liacarus xylariae. Taxonomy (NCBI): domain Eukaryota; kingdom Metazoa; phylum Arthropoda; class Arachnida; order Sarcoptiformes; family Liacaridae; genus Liacarus; species Liacarus xylariae. The sequence goes on from JAQFXN010000899.1 coordinate 9,402, forward strand.
CGATAGTTTTGACGGTTCCACTGATTTAGAAGACATTTATAGTGACGAAGAAGAGGGCGAAGAAGAACTATACACTAACAGAAACACAGGTACAGGTAGTGTCTCGTCTTATAACAGAAACAATAAGAACAGAATCGCAGATATATTACGATATGAACTGTTGGCCGAATCGCCCCATGATTTGACTGACGATTACAAAGACGTTAACCAAAAAATGATTAAAAAATTATACAAAGATGTCTGCAATGAAGACAATGAAGAAGAAGATATCGTCGAACGAACGCAAGAGAATGAGGTAAAGTGTGAGCAAAACTCGGAAAGCGTTGAGAACATTCAAAACGATTCGGAATTATTCCAACTCTTCAAAGAATATTTGTGCGAAAATTCAGACGATGTCTTCAATGAATTTGGATCCGATATATCCGACGATGAAATTCAAGAAATAGATGGACAAGAAGTGGATTTAGTTTATGACAAGAATTTAAATTTTGAAAAGACTTTCGGCGATAAAGAGACCAAAACTGTTGACTTAGACTCCTTTGGGTTTGTGTTTAAATAATAATTTCTTTCATTCGTTCTCTTAATTTGCATTTATTGTCTGTATTTTTCTCTGAACCCAACCCTCGACGACTGGTCGAAAGCGATAGAGAGGGAAGGAGTGGGTGAGGCGTAAACGAATCTATATACCGGTACTCCTTTTTCTTGGAAAGTGGAGTTGAAAATACTGTCATTTTATGGGTTAACAAATTGCGATTTCATTAATTGAAATGTCAATTGTCGTGTTGTTTCCGGTTTTAATGTCAAAATTTAGAAATAATTAACCAGATTCATATTATGCCAAAATTTGATCTTGGACCTGGGGATTCAAACTGCAAAAATTCCCCAATTTTCCCCAGAGTGAACATGACCTTATCTTGTTGATCTTTCAAGCCCTTATATTATATGGGAAAATATAATTTGGCAAGAATTTGTGAATGCTCCATGTGAAATACATTATGGAACTTGTTCACTTTTAACCCCTTTATAATAACTAAAATTCCAGATATATATCTACTAAACTCATCATCAAGTACTACAGGAATTTGCAATAAAAAGCCAAGGTTAATTTTGACTGCCGGTGAGATATCTTTTATTATAATAGATGTAAATTAACAGAATTTTAGCAAATGTTTGGGAGAATAGAATGAAAAAATTGTAAAGAATTTAAGTTTATATACCCTAAACATGAGAAAAGTGGTTTGTTCCAGTGGTCCAGTTCACATAATTTTCGTTGAAAGATTTAAATATGAATATTCTTGTTATGAAGATTAGGCTATTCTTTAATTATTTTCTTATTTTGAGAATTATATCAAAATTATTAATTTCAATAGTTTCGGCGATTTATTACCCGATCGTGATCTGAATGAGCGATCAGTCAAACCATTCATTGAAAATTTCGATCCCTTGAAATCAGATGTGGATAAAGAAGGGCCGAGTCCTTCAATGATATTACAGGCGCTGACAATGTCTAATGCAAGCGATGGTATTAATCTGGAGAGACTCGAGACTGTGGGCGACTCATTCTTAAAGTATATGTGCTTTGCTTTTATGTCAAAATTACTGGAAATTCATAGTAATTAATACCTTCAGATACGCCGTCACAGCTTTCCTGTACTGCGTGTGTCCGGCCATACATGAGGGACGGCTCTCGTATTTGCGAAGTCGACAGATAAGTAATATGAATTTGTATCGATTGGGCAAAAAGATAGGGATCGGAGAGTTCATGAATGCCACTAAATTTGAACCCAACGACAACTGGTGTCCGCCCTGTTATGCGGTATTGTTTGGAAAATTTAGGTTCGATTTCATAAATAATACCATAAATATGTTTGTCATTAGATTCCCGAAGGATTAGAAAAGGCTTTGATTGAGTCAAATGACGGGAATGAGTCGACAGTCTATGACATCGGAAGGATTGATGGACTCAACTCATTGAATGAACAGGAGATTAGAGATAAAATTAAATGCCTTTCAAACAAATCAAATAATTCGGAAACAACTAAAAAACGAACGCCGACTCAGAGCTCTCTCAGCATTCCTTACAATCTTTTGACTCAACACTCAATTCCAGACAAAAGTATTGCCGATTGTGTCGAAGCATTGATTGGCGCGTATCTCATCTCAAGTGGTCCGAGAGGTGCCCTTCTATTCATGAAATGGTTGGACTTAAAAGTTATGCCTAAAGAAGAGGTGAATAACAGTGAATTGGATGACCCGATCTGGCATTGGTTGCCAACTCCCAAATCGCCGCTTCTCTTGCCTTTTGACGATTCTTGTAGTGAAGCGGAGAACTTGAAAAGGGCTGAACACGAGTTGAATCAATTATATTTGGGCCACAAATTGGACAAATTCGAGCGCAAACTGGGCTATGAGTTCAGAGACAAAGCATATTTGGTTCAGGCATTCACTCATAACTCGTATTATGAAAATCAGGTGACGGACTGTTACCAGAGGTTAGAATTCTTGGGCGACGCAGTGCTCGACTACTTGATCACCAGATATCTGTACGAAGACCCTGAAGGTCACTCTCCGGGCACTCTGACTGACCTTCGCTCAGCACTAGTCAACAATACGTTCTTTGCGTCGCTTTCCGTGAAATACAAGTTCTATAAACACTTGAAAATGCTTTCATTCGATTTGTTTAGAGTTGTTATGCAATTCGTCAACAAATTCACGCAAAACACCGAACGAACCAATGATTACAATCTATTCATAGCTGAGGGCGAATCGGAAAACGCAGAGGACATAGAAGTGCCAAAAGCCTTGGGGGACATATTCGAATCGGTCGCCGGCGCTATATTTCTGGACAGCGGTATGTCTTTAGACGCTGTTTGGAAAGTGTACTATAAAATGATGAAACCAGAGATCGGTTTGTATTAACCAAACATCAAATTAAATGTTTCGCTAATTTTTTTTGTTGTTGAATGTATTTATTTAATCACAGAATACTTCAGTTCACACGTCCCTAAATCGCCGATTCGGGAACTGTTGGAAATGGAACCACAAAACGCCAAATTCGGGTCAAAATTTTAAATTCTTTTTTATTTGCTTTATATTAAAGTTTTTCTATAATCTACAGAAAACCCGAATTGATTTCCGGACGAAAAATACGCGTTTGTGTCGAAGTGTTTGACTTCGGAAAGTTCTACGGCATTGGAAGGAATAAACGAATCGCCAAATGCACGGCCGCTAAGAGAGCCTTACGTGCCTTAAAGTCAAAAAAGAGACAATAATTTTATCATTAAATAAGTAAATATCTGTGATTTTATTCATTTAACAAAACAAAAGGTTTTCTGTACTATAATCAGTCATATTATGTAAGGGAAAGGGCTTTAATTGACTTTTGTCTCCTATTTTATAGTTATTACTGTGTGCTTATATCACCAAATAGTCGATAACATTCCTTTTACTAATGCCTAAATTCTGCTTTCACACAATACTCTAAATAAAGTTTACTCTTCGGTCGAATTAGAGGAGTTTTCCCCTCCCCTCTCTGTCCAAATTTTTATAATTTATTTGACGTACATTTATATAAACTTTTCTAAGTTTTATCAAATATAAATACACAATTCTTTAATCCCTGGCCATTTTGGTTAATATGTGTCACCTGTGCCACAATATCCCTTTACTTAACCCTTGATGTTCCTGCAATCGAAATTATAGGAATAGGAATGCATTGACTAAAGAGAACACAGAAGTGAGCAAAACAGCAAAAAGTCCATTAGAGCGCCTTAACTTTGCTCATATAGTAAGTGATCTTTTCTATTAGTTTTGTTTTATTTCGCTTTTATATAATTCATTTGATTCAACAGATTATAAATCGATTCATAACTTTATAAAATTTAAAACAATTGCTTTTCAAAGATAACTCCTTTTCAGTGTTAAGTCAAGGAATGACTATTTTAGCAAATTATCAATATTTTGAGTTATAGTGCATTAAATAATAATAGTTTCAATTGAATGTACTCTAAATAGCTTTTGAAGCGCTTATTATTTTTTAATTTTTCAAAAAAGACAAAACAAATTATTATATTTGAAATAAAGTGCGAATATATTGTCTTCAATGCATTTACTTTATTGTGATTTAAAATCTATTTACAGATAATTTAAAGAATAGCATAAGTTTTACACTTGGAATCAGAGCACATGAAAAAGAGAAGAATTAAGAACAGTATTTGTGTTTCAATTCGAATCAATTTCCGTCTTTTCTATTATTAGGAAACGAAGTATACTTTTTGCGTGAGTTTTGATTATAACTGTTTCTGTTCTGAAACCTATTGTGAGAATATGTGCGGTTTTGTGAATAGTCGTCACGTTTTGTATAGTTTTGTGGTTTAGAAACGTCTCTATTATTACGGAATTGATTGCCAGACGTTTGGTTTGTATACGTCTGAGAGTTATTGTAATAATTTCTTTGAGTATTTGTCGGAGAATTTCGCGCAGAATTTGTGTGGTTTTGACGTAAAACAGTCGGACTTTCGCTTTCCTAATGTATAGTAAATTACAATAAATTAATTAAATAATTGAAAATGAATGCAAACATCATTAAATACATTATCGCTGTAGTCGTCCGAAGAGGCGGAACAGGAGGACGAACTCGAGTGGTCGTCAGAATCGTTGATAGAATAAGTGGAAGGAATGGAATTCTTCTTCGGAATCGCAAACTTTTTACTGATATCTTCGCGATAGTCCACCACTTCGTCGGTCACTCTTATAATGCGACCCAAAATACTTTTGCTTTGATCTACGGTTGCGTTCAGAGGACCGACCGCTTGGTGTAAAATATCGAACGCGTATTCGAACGCCTGCTTAACCATTATAGCCCCGTAAGAGCTCTTTCCGATATCATTGGTCGGATTGAGCGGGTCTTCAATACATAATATCGATGGCCTATAGTTGGGGTCCATTTGTTTCTGGATTTCAGTTTTTGCGACATAAGAACCCCCGTCTTTGATCCGAATACCGACCCTATAATAGTTGAAATAACGGCCGTAAAGTTCAAAGAACTCTAACAGAAGTACTCCTAAGTTGGCGTTGGGGTCCTGTGCGTCAATGCGTGGATGCAATTGAATAAAGCTTATGACCATCAGAATCAACGAATAGGAACTGATCCCTCCGGTGAACACTTCCTTTAGATCTCTTTGGAGTAGAAATTGTTTCAGAACTAAGACTAGTTTTGGCAGATTTGGGAAACGACTCTTAAATCGCTATTCGATTGAAACAAAACAATTCAATTAGTTTTGCAATAAATATATCACTACTAAAGTGTGCTATACTTTGATAAGTTTGGCACTTTTGATACCATTACACGTATTGAAGCTGATGTCGACCCTCACGTTCGTCTTGAGGTCCGTTAATTTAATTATTGGAACGGACGCCTTGTCCAACACCTTAATAGTGGTCTCGTCAACGATTCCGGATTCCAACAGCTTTTTCTCTAAAGTAAATAAAGGAATGGATTCCCACTTTCCGACGACAACCATATCTATATCACTGGTCGGCAAATAGAGACCAGTTCTGAATGAACCGAAATAGTCGACCTTCGCCTGTGGCCACACATCTGTCACTACTTTAGTGATTCGTTTCACCACATCTTCTCTCATGAAGTGCTCCTCCGGTTTGGGTTTCATATAATTATAGAAGTCTTCGATCTCCTGATGGAGGCCAAGGATGCCCTTCTCGTACAGAGGTCTGAGTCGACGCCATGGCGTGCCGTTGTATTTGGAGACCAAGTGCTGGTTGTCATCCAAATTGTAAGTCGAGGCCGGGTTTTCGCGACGAAAGCGCTTGTTTTGGCTTTGAGTGCCATTGTTTGGGACCGAACTCTGGTTTGGAATCGCTTTGCCGTTACTTCCGTTCAATTGATTGGAACTGCTTTTCGATATATTATTCAATGAATTGTTTGTTTCAGTGGTCTCTTCACCGAAGGGTATATATTCGGGCTGTTTCTCAGTGTTGGGGTTGGAGTGGTGCCAAATCCTTTGCCACAACTCCAGTGCCGGTCCCTTATGCTCGCTCTGATACCAACCGATGTTCGGATCCATCATTTTATAGAATTACTTTCGGATCAATTGATTGATCACTAATTGTTTGCTTTTAAATCCAGTTATTAAACAATTATTAATTAAAAATATTTTGAAATCAATTGTAAATTTCAGTTAATTTTAAAATCAATTAAATACTGAATTGAAATCAATTAAAAGTGAAAATAAAATTTTTCAATAAATTAAAAAATATTTTCGATAAAACTCTCGACAATTAATATATAAATTGTAATTAAAATAATTGAAATATCAATGAATGAGAAACTGATATGAAATGAGACGAAACGGTAATCACTTTTGGAGTAAATTATAGGCGATTTTGTCAAACATTCAAAATATTTTCCCAAATTTAAGACAATTTCATTCATTCATTTGACACCAAATGACAAAATATAACATTAAATCAATGAATTAATGTTTAATTTGTTGAAACAGTAATTAATTAATTGAGAAATATATGCTTTTAATGGACTTATTTGGTAAATATTATAATTAACACTATTATTGAAATATTTCATCCATTCGTTCAAAGCATTCAATGCATTAATGCATGCATTCCTCACGTAATACAAACCAACGATTCAATCAATACATAAAACACGTCCACTAAAGGGCTTGTCTTTGATTTGGGAAACAATTCCAGTATTTAGATGTTTGAAGACATAGATTGTCAAAAGAATGTCAAAAACTATTGTCATCTAAATTACTGCCAACTTCTCCAATAATTACATTATTTAAATATATTATGTATAACGAGACTTGACTGTACCCTATGTTATGCACACGAACTCAGATTCTAATTTGCATTAAATAGAGAATAATGTGATCACAAAATCAATAAAACTTAGTAAATGACCACATATTAGACATCGATTGAGACCATTGAGAGCAATAGCAAAACAAAAGAATGAGAAAAATAATTCAAATAATTATAAATTTTTGTTTATTTCAGTAATTCTTAAACAGTGTTGACATATGTTCAGGCATTGGGTGCAGAGGAGCTCTGGAGTTGTCCCAACTCTTTCTGTTTCGCTTTCTCTAATTTTGTGATCTTCGCTCTGGATTTGACTCCGAGTACACCTCCGCCCCATTGGCGACGGATCTCATCGAAGCGATCATTAAAGTTGGTTCGAATCACTTCTACCAGTTTTGTTAGACTCACTTTGTCCTCGGGATTGACTGAAGTGAATGCCAAAGCAGAACAGCCTTTCCTTCGGGTCACGTGTCCGAGTCTGGAGCGACCCCCGCGAACCACACAATAAGGAATACCCATTTTCCTGCACAGAGAGGGTAAGTGAAGGACTAATTCAATCGGTTCCACGTCTGCAGCGATTGCCACCAATTGAGCCTTTTTTTGTTCGATAAGAGTCGTCACAGTATTGACACCTAATTTGACAAATATTTCAATTAAAATCTTCAGAAACAACACAAATAAACACATGTCAAACCTGATCGCACAACGGGTGGTCTCTTCGATGGCGCCGAGTCTTTTCCGGCGGCTTTGGCTTCGGCTTGTTTTTTGAGACGATCTCTCTTTGCTTTCTTCGATTCCGGACGATATTTGTCGAGCAATCGGAACAATTGAGTGGCTATTCATTGCAATAAATGTATTCATGTATTGAAGCGGTTTTGGATTTAACTCTAAATTAATTACCGGTTTGTCTGTCGAGTAATCCATTCCTGAACTGATTAATCGTCGGCGGAATCTTCAATCTCTGCATAAGAATAGCCTTTTGCCTTTGGACACGTATATATCGGGGCCAACGGAAAAATCGGGTCAAATCCCTCTTCGGCTGAATATCACCGCCTTTTGGAGTCAAAACATTTCATCAAAACAAACCCAAATACAGGACAACACATACCGATCGCAAAGTTCTTGGGCTTCTTCTGGATCAGAGGGTCGACCGTCTTCTTCGTGTCTTTGGCCGACTTGGAGGCCACCAGTGCTGGCAATGGCGCCACTTTACGCACCTTTACTTTTTTGGTTACCTTAAGAATAAGCACAACATTTAGTCTACATTTAGACTATTATTAAAGTAAACGATTCAGTCGTTTAACCAATCGTTAAAATATATAAATAAATAAATTATTGATTAAATGATTGCAAACCTTTCGCATATTTATTGGTATTAATTCACTTCAATTAAATACTTTTAACCAAAAACACAGTCAAAAGGAAAAGGAAGTCTCGACTCAACACACGTTTTACTTGTGTCCAGAAATTACGTTATTTTTGTCCGAAATTGCGATACAATATAAGAATCACTACTGTATTACCCGAATGTCATTCCCAGAGACGGGACAATTTCGGAATAAAAAGTGCTAAATTTCGGAATAAAAAGTGCTAAATTTCGGAATAAAAAGTGCTAAATTTCGGAATAAAAAGTGCTAAATTTCGGAAT
>JAQFXN010000900.1:0-17868 GCA_034693365.1 Liacarus xylariae
AGTCTAATTGAAGATAACAATAATTTTGAATTGATTCTTAGAGTTTTCGGACAAAACAGAAATCACCCATAACTATAAAAAAATTTCTTGATAGTTATGAAAACTGCAGTAATGGTGTAAAAGTGGTTTTTTAAAAAAAAACTTTAAGTCAAATCTCAATAACTCCAAAAATTTCATTTTAATTACTGGAGGAAATTTTAATTTACCATTACATGAATTTAATATTTTGAGTTGAGAACAATGTTTTTCACAATTGGCCAACAGCGTCATCAAAAATTCTTGATGGTTTATAGTTTTATTTCAGTGTTGCAATTGGTTTAAACCTAATCACAATAGAAACAAAAACTTTTTGATTTCAACTAAACGAGGACTCCTTGGCGTCAGAAGCATTAGCACTATTTATTGAGGTGTATGATAGGACAAGTGAGGAAATCACTGGTTGAGAATTTTAAAACTTGCTGGAATCTAAAATTTGTAAAAAGTTTATCTAAAAATTAGCATTTAATTAATATCAAATACTACATTATTTTTAACTCCGCTTTCGAAGAAAAAGGAGTATATAGATGCAACGGGAACATACCGGTATGACAATTCAATGGAATGGGAACGTCCAATGCAATAGGAATATTATGGTATGGGATAAAAACCTATGATAATCCAATGGGATAGGAATTTGTGACAATTCTATGAGATGGGAGCCTCAAATAGAATGGGAATCTATTACAAGTGTAGGGGTGGGAACCTGTAATACTTAAAATGGATTGAAATTACTTGAACTATTTAAAATTTTTCTAGCGGGGTTATGTATATTAATGGTTCATTCTTGTTTTATTTTGAATTTAAAATTTCAGGTCTATTAATAACTGTGAATACATTACTGGACGAGACTGTGAGGAATGAAATTCGATTCGCGAGTAGATATCACAATCATATAAATAAACAGCCGATGATTGTTATTTTCAGTACTGACACCAAAACTAACTCGTCTTTCACTAAACCCGACGAATATAACAGTAAGTCATCAATATATCAACATTTCTACTATTATTTAAATTCTTTTCAGCATAACATCAAACGAATAAAATTTGCATTAAATAAAGTCTGAATGCAATCATAAGATTTCATATTAATATTAGTTTTCATAATAGCAGGGGTCGCCAAGGTCGGCCGAGTCAGGGGGTATAGAGGTCGAATTTTGCCAAAAAAATCGGGAATGGGGTGGGGGTATAATTTTTTCAAAATTTTAAAAATTCACAGGGGGGGGAGTAAGGAATATGACTTTTTGCGGGGTCAGGGGGGTATTTTGCCAAATCTCAAACTCAGGGGGTCTTTAGGCTATACCCCCTTGGCAACCCCTGCTTAATAGAATACATCCCACAAATAGCCAATAGCTCTACGAATGTATTTTATAAAATATTTACTTTATATTATAATTATATATTGATTTACATTCAAAGAAATTCTGTATATTTTATGTGAAAGCCTTATGTAGTCTACAGCAATATTTTCTGTTGCCAGGCTAATATTTGTCATTACTGTTGTGGTTCAATCATTTCTATCTGCAAAAACTACTTTTATTAACTATTGATTTTACATTGAATTATATTGATATTAATTATTGACTCAGATATTAAACAATTAAGAGAATCCAATGTGTCTTCTGCTTGCAATCATATAAATGTAAATCTTCATTAGAGGTAGCCAAGGTCGGCTGAGTCAGGGGGATATTTTGAGAAAATTATCTCAAAAATACGGGGGGGGGGCGTATAAAAATTTTCAAGATATGAAAAATGCACAGGAGGAAGTAAAAACAAAAAATTTTTACCTGTTGCGCCAAAATCAGAGGGGTATCTCAAACTTAGGGGGCATTTAGGCTATATCCTCTTGCCTACCCCTCTCCTTCACATCCGCACAGACGACGTGAAGCTTTTGCTTTATTCAGACTAACTTTATTTTCTATAATTTTCATTATTTTCTATAATTATTAAAATATTTTTTAAATAGAAATGCGCACTAATAAACATAGTCTGGATGTTTTATGAATTTTAGCAAGGAAACTACATATCACTATAAAATAAAATTTAACAGTAGAAATTAACATGTTTTAATACCAGAATGTTATAAATAATAAATGCCCTTTCATTCTACAATATTATGGATATCCTAGAACTTAAAAACTGGGGTTTCTGCCATGCTAATGTTTAAATACAAGCAATTTGTTGGGGTTTAAATTGACACAGTATAAGTTTATATTTAATGAAAATTTTTAATAATATTAATAATACTTTTACATTAATTCGCATCAATTATTATATTTTAGGTAAATATGATTACGGCTTCTCTGAATTAAGTAATAATAATAAGAAAAGAGAAGGAAATAAATCAAAAGATTTGTTTACATCACATAAAGAGCCGAATAAATCATTCATTTGGCCAAATGTTATGACATCTATTTCTTCTCCTTTTCAAACAAATGTCTGTTTCAGACATGAAGTATATATTGATTTAGAAACTATTGAATGGTCTGCTTCTATAATAGCACCGAAAGGATACAAAACATATATATGTGAAGGAAAGTGCATTAATCGGTTCAACCAAAACATTTTAGCCAAAAGTGACATTACTTTAAGAAGTGGTGATCCTTTGTATCAAATCTATTCGTCTGAATATAGTGTAAAGCGTTGTTGTGTTGCAAACAAATTCAGTCCATTAGATGTGTTGTATTTTGATGTTTGGGGAAATGTTGTGCTCAAACGACTCGATCATCTCCTCGTTCACAGTTGTGCGTGTCTTTGATTGCTTCCATTTCTACTCTATTGTACTTTTGCACGTTATCTACACTCTCTTAAACCCTAGTCTATTATAATTTATAATATTATGTCTGTTTGTGTTTCTTATTTGATTATAGTTTACAATACTTTTGTTCTCATTTACAATAAATTATTCTCAAAAGTTTTGTATTGAACTTAATTACAATTTATGTGTTTATCCATTTATAATTTCAAATGTAGTATAAAATCATTAAAGTTTGTATAAAATTTAATTGTATAGAACATATTCGGAGATAACCAAAGTCAGATATGTCAGGGCTATAGTTTGGTCGTCTAAATCTGGGCAATACAGTAATGGATGGAATTTTTATAAGTGCCTAAAGTAGCACATTTTGCTTAAAAAATACGCTGGTGCAAAAATGGCATAAATTAGTCAAATTTGTCATCAATTCCAGAAATTAGTAAAATTTATCTGAAATGTAAATTAAATGTTTCAACAATGTGATTATAAACAATATTCTAGTAATATTTAGTTTCTTCAAAATTTTGCGAGATAATAGTTTCAATTTGTGTTTCGCCAGAAAATATGACATGATCGGACATATTTTTCAAGACAGTGGGCATTTGACAGTATTCCCTGATTATCTCTGATTAAAATAATTGTTAACAGAATTCAAGTAATTTTATATTTTATTCTTTTTTCGTATTAAATTAATTCAATTATTCATTAATATGTATTAATCTATGATTTTAATAAATTTATTTCTATTCTAACATATGTGGAATGGAATGATCAAATGAGAATCCACCTGTCCTAATCTAAGCATAATTCGATTCTGGTTTGAACATTCCATTCCTCATCCATTAAAATATTGGCCAATTATTCTCAATTCGAGTTCAATATTACAAAATGTTTTAAAAGTATTTTAGAAGAAAGAGAAAATGAGAGCGAAATAGAAAACGTTATAATTTTAGGACAGAATTTATTAATAAATTTAAGTCTACAACTGTTCTAAATTCTAACATAAAATCTCAAAAATAAAAATCTTTACAAAACTCTCACAACTACTCAAACTCAGTGTTCAATATTTGCCAACATTTCTGTCGTATAAGACAAATAAATTCACAACTTGTGCTGACATTTCCCAATAGCACCGGCAGTTACTCTATCTAAAAATCAATTTGAAAGCTCATTAAGTATTGTGCAAAAGCATGAATTTTTAATTCTAAATCTCCTTAAATATACTACTTTTATATTTTATGGCAAAAGCATTAAAAAACTTTATGAATATTTTATTGAATAAATTGTATTCAAATCTTTCAAAACCAAGAATAAGAATATATAATTAATAATGAATATTACAATTTTGCTTTAATTTTTGTCCTAAATTTTAAGACATTTCTTATAAAATTCTGTTGGAAATAGAATATTGTAGTCAATCCATTAATAACAAACAAATCAATTGCTAAAGAAACAGGCGTTGCCATCGCTGTTCATTATAATGAGGTTTTAATACATAAAAGCAGTACTAACTTTAAAATACAGTTATAGTAGAGCTAAATGTGATGTTCAATGTTGTAATGGTATACGAAATTTCGAAATCATTAGTCTTAAGATTTCCGTAAACTGTATTTTTTAAATAAATAGAATCTAAAGTCTGTGGAATAGATTGCGTTCAAATGCACTTTAAATGATTTCTTAATACTTTGTATCAGCTTTATTAATAAGTATTCTTATATTTTTATTCAAAAATACATTAATATTATGGAAATGACGAATGAAAATATTTTGTATAAATAAATAAATTTTACTTTCGAAAATCAAGTATCTTTGATTGAAAAAAGGGAATGTTGAATTATTTTATAAACCACCAAGGAAAATTCCTAATAACTTGGAAGATTTTCAAACTATACAATATAGTAACAATATAGAAGAATAATTCAGAATTGTTTATGAAAACTCTTAGATAGTATCCCATGTAAAACCATCTTAAAAAACAAGAATCATCCTCTAAAAAGATAAAATGGCTTATACTGTATAAATACAATGTTAATGAAATTCCCTCAATTTTAGCATTCAATATTAGTAATCACAGTATGAGTAATATTCTGGTGCTTCCTCTAACAATTTAGGAAGCTAACAGGAAAATACTAAATTATATCCAATGATTTTATCTGTTTATCCTTGTAATTATTGAGTAATTTCTTTGTATTAATTTTGATGTATTTATCAAATAATGATATAACCGTCTAATTGTATATCAAACATATGCGTAATATATCAATCAAAAAATTAAAAAAAGAAATTCTTTTTGAAAATATTGACAATTTTCTTATTTTGTACCCATAAAAAGTTAATGTCTTGACATAACTTGAATTAGAATTAATTTAAAACTTAAATCATATGATAAACTAAATCATGTGAATGAAAATAAAGAGAATTTGAAAAATATTCTTATATAAGAAGTTTACATTAGATTATCGAATCGTTTTTGCTATCAAACAAATTTAAGTTCTTTATATATTATCATTTGAGCTCAATTTTGTTTTGGATTAGATTAATCAAAGATAACTTTAGGAAACACTTAATATTTTTTTTGTGGTCTGTTTCTAACATTAAATCAAGAATTTTTCCACTTTTAAGTGAAACGAAAAGATTGTTCAAATGTATTATCAATTGTTTGGACCATTAATTGTAATCATTATATTTGCTTTCGCTAATCATGTTTTCCTATATAAATAATTATTAAATCTGATCAAAACACAGAATAAAACAAAATATTTGTTGAAAACTTCTTTATTTGTATGAAAAATGTACAGGTGTTGAAAGATGAGCCCAGAAAATATACAGGAGAATATCTTTTTTTTACAGTAAATAATAGGCGATTAGATTAGGTTTCGAAATATCAAAATAATAATTCTCAATAAATAAATAATTTTTATTTTTGTTATATTTATATTTGCAAAGAAAAACTGTCAAAAAACAAAAAATAATAATTAATAATGAGTTTGCCTTCAATTTGAAGTCCTCTAAAAAATCCTTCACTAAAATTTGTAAAAATTAAAAACCACTTTAAACTGGATATAAAATGGGAATATAATAACTCACTTTCAATCAGTTAAGCTAAACAGTAGTTATCATTCTGTAAGCGCGTGTACACCACTGTTAGGCATCAGAATTCATCTCTTTATCGCACTTTGTGTTTTGACCCATTTTTATCTCTTCTTCTCATTACAATACGTGATCAAAATTAATGAAACGGCATATAAACGGGTGTTACTAAGGCTGTCAACCAATGATAATATTTTTATTCGATACATGCCTTCTATAAATAGAGGGCTCGGCATCTAATATATGAGAGTATTATACAATTCATGTCTAATACAATTAAAGTATTAAAAAATTCTGTTGTCAACCAAAATATATCGATAATAGGACGCAAATGGACTTTGAAAGCGAAAAACTCGACACTAATGTCACAAATTCTTTAGAAAAATTACCAAAAGAAGTGACCCTAAAGCTTCGCAAACAACATATCGGGTATGAGTTCTTATTTATTGTGTCAGTTATTTGTTGTTAACTTTTTTCTTTAAATCAAAAGTGAGATTTAAAGTTGTGTTTATATATTTAACTCAAAATCTTTTAATGCATTTAATAGTTTCTATGCATTAATTAATTTTTCAGATGCTTTCAAAACTTTTATTTATTAGGGATATAAATGTTGTATTTTGGATAAAATACGGCATAAAGTTTTATTTTCAAAGTCAAACTGATGTTATAAAATGCAGTTCTGTTCTCCAGAATATAAACTTTTTTTTCGATTCTTCTAAATTCAAATTATATGCAAATTACTTATCGCAACAAACTTTTGAAAAATAATTAAAAACTTATTATATAAAAACTGAAAACCATTTAAATCATATTTAATTCTTTTTAAAAGTAATTTTAGTTTTAAAATAATTGTCTTCTCGTTTGTTTAGTTGATTTATATATCAGTACTTTTTCTTATTGAACAAGTAATAGATCTCCAAAGACTAAAAATAAATGTTCAGTCAGTCATTGCTTTACTTTAAAAAATTGAAAGCAATTGCAAACTTAAATCAAAAGAAGTTCACTCTATATGATTGAAAAGTTCAGTATATTTCAGACGTGATTTGAATTAAAAAGTTAAGAACAAGAACTTTATGACATCGAAACGAAGTACTGAAGCAATACATAACTTAATTGATACAGAAGTTTGTGATATTTGAACTAACTTTTCAAACTTATTATTCTAAATCCATTCCCACATAAAAGTTAACTATTCTGTCAACTATTGGTTGCTTTTGCTGATCTGATAATAGAATATAATTTAATTTGTTTTGACTCAAATTGAATTAAATAAACAAAAGTCGACTAAATATTTGATTTTTTTTAGGAAAATACTGTTTAAGTCAAAGAAAATCTTATTGTTTTAAATAAAATTCAATTGATTTTGAAAATGAAAACCTGAGAATCAGTTTTTAGGTTAAAATACATTAATATTTTAACATTTGATCGAAACCTAATGTTTCGAATAGTTGTCTATAATTACATAGTCTTATAGTTGAATCGTTGAATCATTTAATTTGTTTAGTTATTTCAAAAATTCTATTCATTTATCGCTTCGAAAATATCTGTTTCTCTATATAAACAAAACTATTGAAATAAAAGTCTAAATAACTCACGAATACATTGAATGTCAATCTAGAGCTTCAGTGACGCTGTTCTTCAAACAAAGTCCTCTAAAAATAGTTAGAGGAGAGGGTCAGTACATATATGACGAGGAAGAGAATCAATACTTGGACTGCATTAATAATGTGGCTCATGTCGGTCACTGTCACCCACATGTGGTCAAAGCAGGTGCCGATCAGATGTCTCTGATCTATACGAACAGTCGCTTTCTTCACGACAATCTGGTTATATATGCCAAACGACTGACCAGTTATTTCCCGAACAAACTCTCGATTTGCTATTTCGTCAATTCCGGGTATTATTTAGAAAACGAATAGAAAGATAAATATTTTTGTTCATAATTTTTATAAATTGTTTGCAAAATAGCTCCGAAGCAAATGATTTGGCGATTCGTTTGGCCAGAGCTCATACAAAAAATAAAGACATCATAACTCTGGACGGGTTGGTATAGATAAACGAGAATTAGATTTTCAATAACTTTTGCCAATAGAGCGTACCATGGACATTTGACCTCAACCATTGAGATATCCCCCTATAAATTCAAAAAGATTAATGGAGGCAAACAGAAATCATGGGTTCATGTGGTATGTGTTCCCAAATATCAGTAATACTTTCAACTAATAGCCATATATTTGAATCCTACCCTCTCTGGTCAGGTTCCATTGCCCTGTTCTTATAGGGGAAAGTTTACAACTGATGAATATTCAGTCACTGAAGTCGGAGCTCTTTATGCAAAAGAAGTGCAAAATCTTATAAACAATGCACACAATTCTGGCCGAAGAATCGCTGCATTTATTTCCGAATCAATGATGAGTTGTGGCGGACAAGTAGTTTTGCCCAAACATTTCTTGAAGACTGCCTACAAGTAAAGCCTGTAAACAATAAGTTTTGATACAATTCATAATCCATTTAATTCAGGTACGTTCGCGACGCCGGGGGTGTCTGTATCGCAGACGAGGTTCAGGTGGGCTTTGGTCGAACAGGCAATATGTGGGCGTTTGAGTCTCAAGATGTCGTTCCAGATATAGTGACAATAGGAAAGCCTATCGGAAACGGACATCCGATTGCATGCGTTGTCACTACACCTGAAATCGCCGACAGTTTCGAAAAGATTGGAACCGAATATTTCAATACTGTATTACTTTTTACTCATTAAATATATATTATATTATATTTTCAATCAAATAATTGAATGTCTATCATATGAACTGACAGTATGGCGGAAACCCTGTGTCACTCGCCATCGCAAACGCAGTATTGGATGTAATCGAAAAGGAGAGCCTTAGAGAAGAGGCCATAAAAGTGGGAAATTTTTTAAAACAGTCATTGATTTCACTTAAATCTCAATATCATATTATCGGTGATGTGAGAGGAGAAGGACTTTTCCTCGGAATTGAACTGGTAGTGAGTCGGGAGACCAAAGAACCGGCGGATCTTTTGGCCGATTATATTGTCAGCAAATTTAAAGACCAGAGAATATTGATGAGTACTGAAGGCAAATATGGAAACGTTCTTAAATTCAAACCCCCAATGGTTTTCTCCCTTAAAAACGCCGAACAGTTTCTTAAGACATTTGAAGATATTGTTCAACAGATTTATAGCGAAGAATACTTGTCCTCAAAGAGTTCCATTTGCAGCTATGGGTCAATCAATTCTTTAAATGAAAGCTTAAGTAATAATTCAGATGAAGAACATTACGAGTCGAGTACAAGCAATAGCTCATAGATTTGGCGCAAAAAGTGCTGCTTTTCTTATGTATTACATAAGATTTTGTAAAATAATATATCATTTGATTCTAAGAGTCGTTTATTTTGTAATTTTCGTATTTAATTTCAAAAATTAGTGCACAAAAGGAATATATCTTCACAAACATTACATTAAAATAATATTGATTTCAATAATAAATTTGTAAAATCAAATGTATTTTTCATTTACTAATGGTTTTAATTAATTTTATTTTTATAATAATTTTAGAAATTCAAAGAAAATTTAAAAACTAATCGATTTTTATGTCTAATTTTTAAAAACTAATTCTGTTTTGTCTTATGTTTTAAGTCGAATAATAGGGAGTAAAACAAAATTAACCTAAGCTTCCAAATCGAAGCCCATTCCCAGTTTGTGCCCTCCCTGGTTAAAATTCTTGCCGTCAATCATAGCGCTAAGTGTGAGTGATATACCGGGCCGTAGTCTATGAGTGAACGCCAATCCGATTTGACTCGAATTACTTACTTTTGCCTATAATTCAGAAATATATTTAATTTTTAATCTAATAATAAAACAATTCATTGTATACTTTGATAGAGGAATCGTTGTCTAATTTATAAACACAACCCAAACCAAAACGAGTGGTATTATTGCCTGAAGTCCAGGCGAGGTTTATGCCACTCTCCAGTTGACTGTTCACTCGTTGATATACAGAACCGGTGAACTCCTGGCCATCGTTACTACACATAAATCATTTCATTATATTTATAATTGTAGTATAAAATAGGAAAACATTGTATTTCTTACACATTTGTGTGCAAATTAAAATCCTTGGCCTGATATCCGACTGCGAAATTAGTTTTTGTTAATTTGCTTGCCTGGGGGTCAAATGATAGTTGTGCTCCGGCTAACCATCCCTGATGACTGTCAACACATAAGCAATATTTCATTAATTCAATATTATATTTATATTACAATTATTTAAATCAATTTCTATGTATTCATTCATTTGTCTACAAAAACAAATTCAATTAAATAATACAAAACCTGACACCCGATGGACTTCATGTGAAGCACAAAATATACAATAAAATTGATTCAAACATATTGTTAAAACATAATTATTGATAAGATATCGATAAGAAAAATGTGGTTTGAATTAGAAATTGATATAAAAAGTGAATCAAGTATTCAGAGGCAGTAATAATGCGAAGAATACCCCAAAACAGCTGATCCATGAAAGAGTGCTCCGCCGTAATCGAAATCTATGTCTGCGTTGGCGTTGAAATGGTCTGCCTTTAGGGCCGACTTTATAGTACCGGCCTTTTTGCCACTTTGTGGGGCAAAGTTAGCACTAAATGCAAGTTTTGAACCTTTGATTAGTTGGTCTTCAAGTGAGACCTCAGTGGCCAAAGTGTTGTCTGTATTCCACTTCTCCTTAAGAGTGAAACCCCAGTCCCGGAAGTAATACTTCGTTTCGAGTGATGCGTTCACTCTTCCCGTGTCGTTATTAGAGGTGCCGTTGACAGTGAACTCCACGCCCGCCGGCGTTCGGGTCTTGACATCCAATTTAATGAGTCCGAAGTCTATAAAAGTTATGCAAACATTAGTCCATTTGTTGTTGGAATGCATTAAATCATTGGTTTGGTGTGAATGACGTAATCGCACTCTTAGGACAAATCCATTCTTACGATAGTTTTTCGAGAAGAGATCCCTGGCCTGTTTGCCCAAATCGCCATACGTCGGGGGAGCCATCACTCTATGGGTTCTATTGGTTCACGAGATTAACCAAAGGATTAACGAAAACGAGTGATAATTAGTGGCAAAACTGATAAAAAGCACTTATTATTGACTGTCCTTTGAATGTGAATATGGGTTCACTCTCTCAATGCTCTCAACACTGCTCTCTGGCGCAGACGTCTTGTGCTCTACTCTCCAACAATCACGACTACAGTGGCAGTCATTGCACACATACTTTACACAAACCCTCCATTCGTTATCCCTATTATATTGTTTTTAGGCATTTATTGTCCGAAACGTTATTAATAGACAAATAAAATAATACCTTTAATCAAATGAATTGAATGAACGTTACGTATAATAGAGGCAAAGGTTTAGTGTGACTCAAGTGTTGGACAACACATACGATATTACGAATATTGAACACAATATTGTATTTATTGCCACAAAAGGGATGAACGAAAACATAACTTTACGTAACGTTTATTAAGACTGAATGCAATCAAACAATACGTCACTCAATAAGTGAATTGAGTTTTGGTAACTAATCTCAAAAGGTATGCATCGCATGACATATGACTGCAATTACGTTCACATCTATACGATAATGTCATGTGCACTGCATATGAAGGGTTGGGTGAATTTGCACGTCATTTGTGGTAATAAAGCAAAACACATACCATTTTGACAATATTGTAGTGCTTTTGGTTTTTTAAATCAAAGTTAAAGTATTTTTTATGATTTGAATAAAATATGTTTTTTACTATTTATTTAATAATTAATAAAACATTTATTAAATTATTATTTAATTGCCTTTAGATTTAAATAAAGATATTATTATATTATAAGTGATTTAGTATTGAATAAACAGTTTTATTAATCAAATGAACAAAATATCGATCAATACTTGCAATAGTTGTTCACTAATTTGTGATTAGACTTAGACTTAATTTTAATAATTTATTGTAAAATAATATTTTGCTTCAAATTTATATTTGTTTTGAAACTTTTGTTTTTAAAACAAAACCGCATTTGAGTTAAGGGTTCACTGGTTTTCGTGTAAATTGAATCCAATGTTAAGCAAAAATAAGACAATTATTTCAGAAATGAATGATTTTTTTGTAAATTTTCTCTAAAATTGAGAAATCATTTAAATCTCTATTTATTGTCGTTTTTGTTGTAAAATAATATCAAATATTTATTATTAATTTATTTATTGATTCAAAACAACATTTATTTCGCTTTTACTGAATATCGATTGAAACAAATGGAGAAATCAGTGGACAAATGGACGGCAGAAGAAGTGGGGGTTTGGCTCCAGAAGAATGGTTTTGAGACATACGTTAATGAGTTTCGGGACGAACACAGAATCGATGGAAAGGGTTTGCTTACGTTGACTGAAGACGACCTCAAAAGTCCTCCCCTTTTGCTCAAAGTCTTGGGTGATATTAAACGATTGGGTATTGCGTTGAGAGCTCTTCAGGAGTCGAACGCAGAACTGGTCTTCACTTTGATTAGTCGTCCGTTAATTATCGGTTCAATAGATTCTCACAAATCCTTATATCAAATGAATTGTCTTAACGACAGATATTTCACAAAACGACTGAATATAAACTCAAACATTAATTATTTGCCAAACAATGACTCAAACGATGACGACTTCAACACTAATATACCCTTAACTGAAGCGCAAAGAGAGATGAGACCCGAGTCCTGGAAAGCACTGATAGCTATGCTGTACTTCTTTACGGCGACTTGGATTACAGCTATTGTTATGGTTATAGTGCACGACAGAGTGCCAGATATGCAGACCTATCCACCCCTTCCCGACATATTCCTCGATAACATACCATTAATTCCCTGGGCTTTCGGTATGTGTGAAGTCTGTGGACTTGTTTTGTTCATCATTTGGACAGTAATTCTCACATTTCATAAACACAGGTCTGCTTTGAAATCAAATTTCAATTATTTTTATATAACTTTTGTATCAATTTATCGATCAATAGATTCATTCTTTTGCGGCGAATGTTCTCATTGTTTGGTTCGGTATTCTTCCTCAGATGTGTAACAATGCTTATAACGTAATCAATCAATAGATATACAGTAGTTCTCTTTATTTGATTCCTATCTCATTGCCTACAGATCTCTCTCAGTTCCGGGACGTCATCTCCAGTGCAAAGCCAGAGTATGTCTTGAAATACAATATGTATTCAATCATTCAAACGAATACTTTTATAGAAATTTGTAATGTTTTTCTTCCACTCCAGCCCTACGGCAATTGGTTCGAACGTCTTAGTCAGGCATTCCTCATATGGCAGGGGGGAGGGATGTCCATACAGGGGGTGCGCACCTGTGGTGACTATATGTTCAGCGGACACACTGTTGTCTTAACTTTATTAAACTTTTTCATCACTGAATGTAAGAATGAATGAGAAAACGATTGAATTATTCGAAAGTCTATTAATGTATGAATTGTCTGTTCAGATACCCCGACGTCTCTCTATTTGGTTCACACACTTTCATGGGTTCTCAATCTGTTCGGCATATTCTTCATTCTCGCCGCACACGAACACTACTCAATAGATGTGTTTATAGCGTTTTACATCTCCACCCGTCTGTTCCTCTATTACCACACATTAGCCAATAATCAGGCGTTATATCAAAGCGATCGCAAACGAACCAGAATTTGGTTTCCATTGTTTTACTTTTTCGAATCGGGAGTTCACGACATCGTTCCCAATCAGTTTGAGTACCCGTTCTGTTCTCACAATTGGAATCTAAACAGACATTTGTGTAAATACTTTCCGAACATATTTGTCAAAAGAAAACATTTATAAAGTGAACAAAACTTATTTATTTCAATAGTCTATTCATTAATTTATTTCAATTAACGGCAGTTATTATTAATTTATTATTTAATTTTAAAATATCTTTTAAACAAAAAACTGTTATTAAAAATCATTTTGTTTGTCCTCAAAGACTAGATTTGGAAAATTTAAAATGTTTTCCAATTTTTTAGCGATCGATAGAATATAAAAGTCATCGAGTTTTTTGCCAATTAATTGTAAACTAATGGGAAGTCCTTTCTTAGACAATTTGCACGGAATACTAATGGCCGGCAGTCCCGCCATATTCACCGGTTGTGTGCAATAGTCTTCTGTCGACACTTGTTGTCGATTATCCCTTTTAATCCATTCCGAATGTAACGGCGCTTCTGTAAGAGTGACCGGAGTTAACAATAAATCGATATTTTGTTTGTTAAACACAGAGTCGAAGTCATTGGCGATCAGTCGCCGCACTTTCAGAGCTCTATTAAAATATTTTTCATAGTTTTGTCGCAAAAGAAAATAATTTCCGGCAAATATTCTTCCCTTAACGGTATCACTAAAGCCCTCCTGTCGTGACTTAGAGTATAGTTCCGCAACAGATGTCTCGCAGTCTTGAGCCCTGTGTCCGAACTCAATGCCGTCATAACAGGAAAAATTTGAAGAAACTTCACAACAGTTTAGAACTGAATAACAAGATATCGAATATTTTGTGTTTGGGAGCGAAACAGACTGTACTTTTGAGCCGATATTTGATAACATATCTGCGACTGTTTTCCAGGTTTGTATCACTTCTTTGGACATCCCTTTGCAGTCATATTCCTTAGGAATTCCAATATTTAGTTTAGAAAAATCAATGTTTTCATTGAGTGAAACTTCAATTTTATCGTCAATTGTGGTCGAGTCGAGTGAATCGTGTCCTGCAATACAAGACAAGACCAAAGCCACGTCATCGACACAACGGGCCATAACTCCGATGACATCCAATGAATGGGTTAATGGGATTAAACCGAATCGCGAAACCAAACCATAGGTTGGTTTGAATCCAATGACACCTACTCTGGCCGCGGGATTCCTAGTCGAACCACCCGTGTCTGAAGACAGGGCCGCAAATACTGAACCCGTGGCCACAGCGACAGCACTGCCTCCAGAACTGCCGCCACTTATATACCAATCATTCTCTGGAATATCACTAAAAGGAATAATTTTGTCGTTTTGTTTGTCCTTAACTTTGAACTTAAGTCCACTTTTCCAGGGATTGACTGTCGGCCCGAACAGAGAGTCCACACAACCCGAACCCATGGCATACTCGTCCAAATTGGTCTTTCCTGTCATAACAGCGCCACTCCTTTCAACCAATCGCTGGACAACCGATGCATTAAAAGGCGGACAATATTTGGATAACATTTTTGAGGCACAAGTCGTCAAAACATCTTTTGTGCAGATATTGTCCTTAAAAGCGATGGGAATTCCGTCCAAAAGACCCAATGGTTTCCCGGCTTTGAATCGTTTGTCGCTTTCAATCGATTGATTGATTGCAATGTCTTTGGTTTGAGTTATGAAAGCATTTAATTGTTTTGTTTTGTCTATTCTTTCAAAACATCTCAAACACAACTCATTAGCACTTATTTGACCCGAAATTAACATTTGATTAATCGATGAAATGCTTTGCGAAAGCAATGAAACACTTTTGCCGTCTTTTAATCCAAATCTTTGCATATTTTCACTTAAATTAATCAAAAATCTTAAAACAAATTGTTTTAAAAAACATTTAACTTCACACAAATCAAGGCTCAGCGGCAATGAGTTTGGAGTTGAGGTGCAGTTGAATACCATATAAAACGTCACACGATTTCTAAGCGTTTTGGGCGCAGCAAAAACGCTATTGTTATTCTCATTTGGCATATACAATTTAGGAGGGGTAGAAAGATCACGTGTATTTCTCAATTTGCAAAAAGCACAAATTTCGTACATTTTTACTAAAATTATTACAAATGTTGATACATTAGTTTTGTATGGAATCAATATTTTTTGTTTATTTATTGTTGGTCTATAATGTCTGAATAAATAGCCAATAGGAATAGGTCAGCAATAAATAAACAAAAACTTATTGATTCCATACAAAACTAACGTATCAACATTTGTAATAATTATGAAATTTATGCTTTTTGCAAATTGAAAAATACACGTGATCTTTCTAGCCCCTCCTAAATTGTATATGCCAAATAAGAATACCAATAGTTGTGTTTTGGTTTCAAAAGTGCTCATAAACGACGTCTTATTTATAATACCTTGAACTACACCCCGTAGCAATAGATATCCCTTTTATTTTTGATCACGAAAGAGGAAATTAATTTAAATCAATAAAAACCAGGGTTGTTCAGAGGAGGTCCAGCATGAATACCCCTCCTGGCAAAATTTGTGGTTATTATAACATTACGTCTTTATACAGATACCCCTAAACTTAGAGAAAAAGTGGGAGAAAAATCTAAAAATTGGAGAAAAGCCAAAATATCCCCTGACATTTTCAAATCTTGATATCCCTGATAAAAACGGATAAAAAGCCAAATTGTAATTCCTTTATTAATAGACTGAGCACAACCTGACATTTGCACCGATATAACCATATTTGATAATTTTTACCCATTTCTACAGAATAGTATTGTTTTTGAAAAATCTCTACTTTAGCTCTTAGGCATAGCTTAGCTTGCTTTTTAAGAATTATTCAAGCATGTGGAAGGTCCAAAATGCTAGGGGGGTATTTGAAGTTTTCTCCTATTTTTGCCCATAATGTCAACCAAAATTTTCCTTGTGGGAGATATTCCGGGCTGTCCCCCGGCCACATGTCTGGAATAATTATTATTCCTGATATATCTGTATCTCTATATCCCATCGACTATTCCTAATATACTGTACAATTATCTAATTGTCTCCAAACTCCATCAATCTACAGTGTATCTACTTGAGCTAGTATGCGTTGAATATAAAATATTAAAAGAGATTATCTCTTAATCTATTTACATTATTAAAATTAGTGAATGATTATTGTTATGTAATATTTTTTAACCGGCATCTCTATTAATAACTTATTATTTAGATAAAGGTTGAAGAAACTTTTACTTTGTGTAAATGCCGTTTAATAAATCAATAAAAAATTGAGTGCTATTTCTGGATTATTTTGTCAACCCTTTTGTAGACAAGGGGTTGAATTTTTGTTCTAAAAGTTAACATGTTTAAAGAGTTAAAACCTATTTAATTATAAAAGTTAACAAGTATTAATTTTTGTAATAAATCTTCCATTTATGAACTTTTAAATCTTGATAATATTCAGTAGACAAACAAGAATTTAGAAACAACTTTGCAGGAGAATGCTTCTTTATTCTTTAATCCGAATTGAGCATTCAGTTGAGTTTTATAATAATTTTTTTTTATCTGTAATGCAATAATCTTAGCATTTTATTGAAAATTATGAATTAATTATTAATTAAAGAAAAAATGAATAATAAATAATATTTATTAATAAGAAATTGTTTCAAAATATAAATAATAGAAATAATTAATTCAAGTGATTAAATAATGTTATTCTAAATAAAACATTTCTTCGAGTATTTATTTTCTCAATTAATTTATATTATAATAAATACAATGAGATCTCAATTTTAAAAAATTGATTTACATTTTCACAGATGTACTAATAGTTTCATTCGCTTAATTCGATACTATTTTCCGGGTCCACCTGACGAATAGAAAGATTATTTAATTATCAGTTGAAAAATTTTATTAACAATTATATAAACTAAAATGTAAGAAATTCTCTTTTTCGCCGAAATTTTGACAAGGAAACATTAGAATATTCTGTAAAAATTGACTAAATTCTGTGATAAATTATCAAATTGTGTAAACTTATTTCTAAAATAGTTGAATTTCAGTTTTAAATTGTCAAATTCTGTTACATTCCGAAATTGCAGATTCTGACCTCTAACCAAATGTCAACACAACACTCTATTACGCAATATCTCAAGCTCTATCAGAAAAAGAACAAAAAACACCCGAAGCTTTTGATCCTCCTCATTTCTGGCCTATGAGTGTACTTAAACATTTGTTGTAAACATAT
>JAQFXN010000901.1:0-17859 GCA_034693365.1 Liacarus xylariae
ATCAATAATTTTGTAAAAATATTAGTCAAATAAATTAGTTTATTAATAAAGTTTGCAAACATATTGACTCAATGTTTGACTGTATGTGACTTTTATACTGAAACACGTAGTCATCTTATAAGACTTAAGAAATGTTGCTTCTTCTTAAAATTTTTTTTATTTTATTCTTTCACATATACTGTAGTCATTCATAGAAAGTCATTACATTATATCAAATTTTTTATTTTGCATTATTTGATATTAATGTCACTCTTCGGTTAAAGTTAATCTAATATAAAACTCAAAGCTAATGAGTAAAAATGAACTATTGTTCCGTCCAGTTTAAAATGATTCTCCACTGTATATTCACACAATGTTTTAAATTCCCAATTAAGCTATAGGTTATAAATCGATTTATTTATTATAGAATATAATGTATCAATAAAATAGCAATTTATTTCACCAATTTGGTCATAACATCAAAAAATAAAGATTAAAATAATAGCTTTCTGTAGACTTGCAAAACAATTTATAAATATTATACAATATTACTGTATAGAAAGCAAATTACAGTATAAAAAGAAAGTTAGTAAAAAAAGTATAAAAGGGAGAATATTTTTATTGTGTTATATCTGCTAAAGGTTGTACCGGTAATTACATATTTAGATATTGTAATTATAAATTAAGACATGTTATATAAAAATTAACAAATAGATTTTTAAAAATTATTAAACAAGTTTTAATTTGATATGTGTAAGATTTCCATACAATTAACAATGACTGAAATATTTCAAAGCTAAAATGGCCCAGGATCAAAATAAAACCCTCGGTTTCAAGTATCTAAATTCAAATAGCTGAAATTTAAAGTATTTTTTGTAAATTCAATAAAGATTTTTACAATTATCTATTTGTTAATTTGGCCCAATTATTTTGACTTTCTTATTACCGGTAATAAAATGAAAACAAGCAAGATTCTACCCTTGGTAGATATATAATTTTGTAATATAGAATTAAAATACTCTGTGGTACACAGTCTGTGCTCTTATCTCCTTTTGGTAGAAGAGATTGCACATCTCATAGTTATATAAACAATAATAATAGAGTTATATTGTTTTAAAAAGTGACAAAAAGTAAATTGAAATAAAAAACTGTTTGACTTAATTAGCCTCAAAACTCTATACTAGAAATGAACTAAAATGATGATAAACGTAGAAAACATTATTATATAATAGTTTTATAACTTATTAACTCAACATTTTTTTCAACGTTGGACTCTATTGTAATAATGTTTGACACAATACTGTAATTAAAATAATAAATGTTTTTGTTCTTAACGCTATTTATTAAGGAAACAATGCTTTTATACTAAATTATTATTTAGAGAGAAAGAAAAATATTTAGTATTTTATGGAAATGTAGGCAAAAGTAACATTAAGTCATTATTCAGATGCTGTATTCGCCAGTTCTGAATAATCACTAGAGATTGCCATTTATGAGCCCGCAGTGACTCTAATGCTCTGATCTCACATTGAATTTCACAATCAAATACTTATTGGATTTTCACAAATCCTCATAAAAGAGCAAAAAATAAAAACACAAATTCTTTTACATTCACTACAATAAAAGACTTGTAATAAAAATAAAATTATCAAAGAATTTGGAGGAATAGACAAAATCACATAAAAGTTAGATTAAAAATAGTGTCTTCTCTAAGCGCAAAAACCTCTGACCAGTTCTGTTGGTCTTATAATTGAAACAACAATACTAAATGATTTGTTGTAGGGGTTTAGGGCTTTATTTATATAAGACTCTAATCTAAAATAACTGTTTCCTTGATTTCGGCTTTCGATCTATTCTTCGGTGAAGAAATAGCTTAATTGAAAAAAATACAAAAAAATAAATTGTTTGTTAAGTTAATCACATTTTGGTTCACATTCTTTAAATTCTTATAGACATAAATAATCATTAATTAAGAGAAATTAATTCCTAATTCTTTAGTGACTTCTGTTGCTCTCAAAGCAAACAATTGGGAAAAAAGAAAACTTTTTGAGGCTTTTTTTTATTGAGCCATAGAGTATGTCATTAAACAAGAGTCGACTTAAGTGATGGTACAATAGAGAAAGTGATCAAATAATAAGAATCATTCGTTAAACTAATTAAGGCTTACTTTGTGTTTTCGGCTGAACGAGCACTGTATCGATACAGTTCTCAAAAGCGTGAGCCGTATGGATGTCTGCATAGGGCGAGCGGTCCAGTTTGTCCATTTCCACATATATGTCATGCAATAGGTTTATATCCACTCTCTATTTAAAGGCAAAGGCAGTAAGGCTTTAGTAAATCACATTAAACATTATCTGTACTGAAGAGCACATTAAATATATGGCAGGAGTGCTGTAAGGATTCATGTCTTACACTCTCTGTCCATAATTATCTAAATCATTATTCCGAACATAATCTAACATTACTACAGACCAACACCACCACCACTACCACTACTACTACTCATCCAAACAGTTTTACCCCAAAGCTTTACTATAAATTAGATCAAAACTATGTCCAGATTTCTGGCGGAAAAATTAAGATCTTTTACCCAAATGTCTGCATTGAAGTGACAGTCACTATAGTCGCCCCCGTCCTCGCCGTCTTCGTTCAGTTCCCATTCGCCGTTCGACAAACACTTTCGGTGCGCTTTATCTATATTTGAAATATATTTTTATAATAACTTTTGTTTAATACATAATTCAATATAAGTCTTGACATCAAAACATTGTCTGATTTATAAATTTAATTTTCTTTTCTTTTATATTCCGATCCATTCGTAGGATATGTTAAGGAATTCTTAATACAGAATAAAAGAAAATCACTTAAACTCACGTTCACTATTAGAGCCGGGAATAAAATGGGGACAAGGAATTGATGCGACGGTGTCTGCGAATACTGCATCCCAACAACCGATGCCATCGAAATTAGTTTTACAGAAGGCTTTAGAGGACAGGTCTATAATATCAATTCAATAATAGTTAATAGAAATTTAGTGCAAATATAGAAACAATTGTGTTGGACAGGGGTTTGACTAACTTTGGTGCCAGCCTTCCGGTAAATATTGGACCGTTTCCTTGCATTTCAAAAATGCTCTGAAATGTTGTGATGGAGTTGTGCTGAGATTGTGGTTGGATTTGATTTCAACGCACATTATAGCTCTTGTAATCTAAATGTTGAATAATGGTTATGAGAAATACGAGAGACGTTACTAAACAGACATAACGTAAATACAGTTAATCGTTAAAAGTTTTTTGATGTATAAAAATAGATTATTTCTTCCAAAATCACAGTTTTAATGATTTATAGGAAAATGTGTTGCAGTATTCATAAGAAAATTATAAATTATTTTTAAGGTTTTATTTTTATGAAAAGATTAGAAATAATTCTTTAGTTAGAAAAATGATTTCTCAAAATAATAATATTATATACGGAATCGAAAGTGGATTAAATTACTTAAGAATCTTATCTTAACCTAAAATACAGATGCATTTTCATAGAATTCATGTCTGAATTATTATTAGCCCAACAATAGAATTGAATTTATTTAACTTATATTCAGTGGAAAAGTTGCACACATTTACTGATATAATATTAGATATAAGTATTTTTCTGAAGTCAAGTACTCATCTCTTGAGACTGTCATTGGAATACAATATTATTTTAGTTTCCGATTATTTTCTTCCACTGACATTAAAATCGTTCAAAATCTATGTCAATAGATGTTAATTAGAGATTGAAATATATTCCGAAACAAATTCATATCTATTGCTCTCATAAAATATGTTGAAAATGTTTTTATTGAAATTTATTGTTTGAATTTTATGCTCGTTTTAAAATTAAAAAGTTTAATCTTTTGGGAAATGAATCGTAAATTTGCAAAAATAGGATATTTGTAGTCTCGCAAGAGATTTGATAAAAAACCTTTGAAAACATTTGACTGCTTTCAACACGTCATCTATTAGTTGACGCATTAAATTAGAAATAAATTAATTACAATCAATTCAAAAGTTTTTTGAAATCAAATATAAGAAAAAAAATTTTGAAATTTAATTATTTTGTCAATTATTTTTGTTTGTTTTACATAATATATCAAGATTTTCATTTCACATAATTTTAAACTAATTTCAGGGATGCGCAAAGATAAAAATTTCAAGTGGGTATTGGTTTTTGGCGAAGCCGGGGATATTAGTTTATTATACGGTATTCTGGGCTGTGAGGTCACAAATTTATCCATATTTTGGAGAGGGGTTCCGGGGGGGGGGGGGAGGGAATTCTTAATCGTCAAATTCTTGGAGAATTTAATTAAAAATGACGTAATTTAACAGAATTTCGACTGATTCTGTAAGATTTTAACAGAATCTTAGCAAATTATGAATTTGAACAAATTTAGTAAGAATTTGACAAAATTATGTTATTTTTCTAGGAATTTAGACAGAATTTCACAGAATATTGGAGCCATTTTCCAGGGATGTCAAAACTTGAAAATGACAGAGGGGGTATTTTTCGGCGAGTGCCTAGGAGGGTCCAAGGAAGGGCAAAATGGCGGATTTTGCCAATTTTGGTCTAGAAGGGGGGGGTCCAGGTGGGTTCAAAAAGTCATTTTTTGCATATAATATGTCATAAATGTGTTTCTGATGCTAAATATCAGTGTTTTTATGGTTTTTAATATAAAATACATTAAAACCAGTAAAAAATTGGCCAAAATTAGTGTATTTTTATTTTAGTATTTTATTATATTAGTTTATTTGGAAGAAAAACTTATTGAAAGCTGTGAAATACGGTTCAAAATGAGTTTATTTCTGGTTTTGTTAAGAAAATAGTAAAAACAGTAAAATTTTACTATTTTGTGTTGAATTTCACAATATACAGTATTTTGAAAACGGAGCCTTCGGCACCATTTCCTAAAATATTGCTTAGGTGGTGTTCCTCGAGGAGAACCTAGGGGTATCCGGCCAAAATGCCAGGGGGTATTGGGTATTCCGGGCTGGACCCCCCTTCCGACATCCCTGCCATTTTCTCAAATTTGCTAGCGCGCGACCTAAGGAGTATCGGCCAAAATCATATTCCTGGATGTACTCCCTTTGCCCATTCCTGACTAATTTTCTGTAGCTTATGTTAAGTTCTAAACTTATACAGTGGAGAATCATTTTAAACTGGACGGACAAATGCTTGATTCTCACTCATTAGCTTTGAGTTTTTATGTGTGACGGATAGCCAAAATATTAATTTGAATGAACATATAGTCATTCGTAGACATTATATCAGATTTTTTTATTTTGAATTATTTGATATTAATGTTAATCTTTCGGTTAAATTGAGTAAGAATCAAGCATTTGTCCGTTCAGTTTAAAATGATTCTCCACTGTAGTATAAAATACATAAAACTATATCTAATATGAATTGATTCAAAGACTGGTCAGGATTTCAAGTCTATTTTTTGATAACACTTGTTAACACATTTTTATTTTTCTTTTTGAAAAATCTCAAAAATATTAATATTACAAATTGGGAAATCAACGATGAATACAACATGATTTTCTCTAGATTGATTGCCATATTTATGCACTTTACAATTATATGTGATAATTATGAATTCATATCAGAATCAGAGAAAATAGTCTCCTAAACAGATACTATACGTACGTATGTCTGATTCACCCCTTATAATACGGTTGTGTTATTTTTTGCGTCTAGTTAAAAATAATTCTTTTAATTAAAATATCATACCTGAATATAAGGGAGCGAATCAACAAATTAATATAGAAAGGCGCAAACTTGCATAATCAATTGGGATAAATTGCATACGGGATACCTTTCTTCTAGCATTTATAATCCGTTTTCAAACCACTTTACATTAGTTTTTAACTCCGCTTTGGATGAAAAGAGAGTAAACCCTAACTGACAAGTGAGTCAATTCCAGAATATATTAAAAGTCTTAAACAATATATACATATATTAAATTTTTAAACTGGTAAAATTTTATAATTACATTAAATTTGATTTTGGCTTATAATTATTTAAATGAATCAATTTGTTTTAAATTATTGAACAATCTTTTTCTTTTTAAAACTTTACAAAATTTAAACATGACTAACAAAAGTAACAATGATACTTTGCAAAATTAACGAATATAATTTTGAGAAAAAATCAAAAATGGTTCAGAGTATGATTTTTTTTCTTAGTTTTAAAAATATTTTTAATTAAATTTTCAATCTTATCATGTTGAAATTAACTAAAAACGATTGTAAAGTGGTTTGAAGCCGATTTTATATAACAATATTTATTCCTAGGACGTTTGATTTAAATTTCAAATTAATGTGATTATATCAGAATTCAGAGAAAGATTGACATCGTGTCACAATATTACATCATTCAATCTTGGTCACCAAATGGTTTAAAACTGTCAAATAAATCAGGGCCAATCAATTCTACATAATTACTACATTTTTATTAAATACTAGTATAGGTAGAGTCAGACAACTTTTTAAAAAATAAGCGATACAAGCGTGTTGACTTTGACTTAATAAAAAAAAAATCTAAATTGATAAAGTTACTTTTTATTTCTTGGCATTAGTCAATTTAGAAAATAGATAATCCTTTTACAGTTGATTTTAATGTAAGAAATGACAATTTAAAATAGTTGATATTTTAAAATTGAGAAATTTTATTGTTTTACTGTTTTGTTTTATTGTTTAAAATATTTTTATAGTTTTATAGTTATTGTTTAAAATTTATTTCTTCTTGTAATTAGTTTATTGTAATCTACTAAACAATTAAAAAGAAATTTCTATTTAATTAAATAATAAAAAAATAATATAAAACATATAAAAAATGAAATCGATAATAGGTCTGAAAAAGAATTCTTATTGTAGTTAATTGAAATCTTTGACAGCAAGAGATAAGAAACATGCAGTTTTCTAATGATTTCAAGTCATTATACATTTAAGAGTTATATTCATTTAAATTAATATTATTTTTTTAATAATGTGTGACATGAGTTAATCAGAGAAAGTTTTAAGAATTCAATTTTATTTATGTTCTTTGATGTAATTCTAAGATTAATCTACTATAACCTGGGTAATTAACAAAAGAAAAACTAAGAAATTTAAATTCTTAAGCCATATACAGTATTCTTTATATTAAATATAATCTTTAAAGAGTAGATAAACAGTTAATTATTTATAAACATTATTTTAATGATTTTGAATTTCTAATTGATTAAATATAACTAAGAGATGGCAAACTTAGAAAATGATAACCCCTAAGCTATTATGCTTATAAAAACTGATTTCTAAAAATCTAAAAACTAAAAAAAAAATTAATGAATTTTAACCCCCCCCCCCTCCTCAGTGTTGAAACCGGAAAAATGATCTGAAATAATGAGAGAGTGGTCTGCCCTGGATCTCTTTTAAGTATTCCTGGTGTAACGATTAGTTAAAATATGAATTCTTCATATGTGTCAACAACACTGTTTCCATCGAAGAATGTCTGTTCTGTTTGTAAAGATAAGTCAATTGTTTATCCATTTGAGAGCATATTTCATATTTTTAACTTTTGATTCATTATTTTAGTTTTTTAATATTAATTTAATGACTAACAAATTGCAACTATAGTTAAGAGTAAACCTAATCGTGAGGCGAGAATAGGTTAGACTTCACTGCATAATGTATTTCGTATGGACTAGTAATGTAAGATAAGCTGACTTACAGACATAACTCTCGATTAGGTTTACTCTTAACTGTATCCATTACAATTGGCTATAATTTTTAACGCCTTAACATATCTCGTCGTGTTAGCGTATTATTAAAATTGGCAAAAAATTAGTTTTGAGACCAATTATTAACATCAGGACCATTTTGTAAATAATATGAAAAACATGAAATCTTCGTAAGAAAATGTTGAGGGGAAACCAAATTAATGAATTTTAAGAATTATTTGCAAAAATTACTTTTCTAGTGTTTTTGCCATAAATTCAAAAATCACATTTGAATTTGTCGTCTTTTTTTTGTTGCTTAAATCACAAACCATGATGATGCTATTGACCTGTTTATAATTGAATAACGTACATTGGTGAAAATCTAAAGCACAACCTGGGCATTACACGCAGAATGTTTTAAATGATATTCCTTGAATGGCTTCGTCATGTCATAAAATAATGTCCAAAAAATGAACAATTTTCAGACTAAAATGCATTTTCAAGGTGTTTTTGATGTGCTCTAGAATAAATACTGGATATGTTAGAGGGTTAAAATTTATAGCCAAATAGCTAATGGTCAATAGGGCTACAAAATCCACTTTAAAAATTTCTGGTATCTGTTGTTTTCTGTATCAGCTCTAGAATATTTCGTACACTTAGTATTTGATAGTTTATAACTCATTTAGTAATTTATCTTTTCTAACATTCTTAATATCGATTAAAATAATAAAATTCAATTCTTAATATCGAATAATTATATTTATTTTTTAAAAATAAAAATAAACAAAAAATCAAAAATTTTGAGAATTATCACAATTAATGTCAGATTTATGTTGAAATCAATGACTAGATTTGAGTTATTCTGAGTCCAAATCTGAGATCAAAGCAAATGTTTGACTTAAAAGATAAAACGACTCAACCATTTGAGTGTTAACAGTAAGTGCTATAAAAAGTTTATTAAAATTAAAAAATTATTATTCAAAATATAGTTTTTGTGAACAATACCTCAATTACAACACTTATGAGAACGAGTTGTACCTCATCTTCAATGCCCACTATTTTGGAGATCTGTTTAGTCTTCGCAATGAGAGCGCAGTTCACTATAATAGCGATATAAACGATTGCATTCATAACGTCCTCCCATTGGCCGATATCTCTGACCAAATGTCCGGCGAATGGCCGCTGATATACAACACATAACTTGAAGGCATCGCTTCGTATTTCGATTATATTATTAATAAGAGCACAGACAGCAGCCAATGGAAAGGTAGACGAAAAGATCATTACATAACCGAATTGAATGATTAGCTCTAAGTAGTCGTCGAAAGTGCTCTCATATCTAAACATATTGGCCTCTAATTCACCCGAAGATATGTCGTTGACTTTGATTTTATGCAATTTCGACAATTTGTATGATTCGATCACAAGTGGAACCAATGCTTCCTTTATGTTTCCGAGCACTTGACGGGTGATTAACAGAGCGGCCAATTGCTGGACAGACAGACAGACATAACTGCTTAGAAAAATGCATCAATTGATTCACAACAGAATACCTCTCGAAGTTTATCCATATCTCCGATACAGAACGCGATATAAAAGAGGGGCAAAAATGAATTCATGAATTGGAACTAAATTTTAAAGAATAATTAATATTTTGATAGATTTTGTAAAATTGTTGAAATTCTCACTAAAACTAATTTCAAAATTAGATTATTTTCGTGAACCGATTCGAACGGATAGTTCTCTGAAATGATTGAAAACAATTATAATTTAGACAAAACTTTTGTTTTATTGAAGAATAATTGAAACCTTTATTGTTGAGCCAAACGGCTATTCTATAGTAAATGCCATCAAATATAAAGATCAGAATCGCTAAAATAATTTTTGGAACATAACTACTCCAAACCGGATAACCTGACTGTTCAATGAGAATGTCGTCCCACCAGGTCTTCAATGGATTTTCATGCGATTAATCGATAATTCGATATAAAGTTAAACAATAATAGAATTAATGAATACCTGAAACTTAAAGACTGTGAACATTAGACCGAAAACAATGACTAAACTGAATCCAATGACAGGAAATGAGACCAAATATTTGAAAAGTTTTCTCTCGATTTCAATGTTACCAAAAGAGGTAATAATATTCTGTTTCTTAAACAAAGGCCTAACAAAGTGTTCATCCGTTCCGAAATGAGTTGAACTCCAGTTTTGGACGATTTTTTCGTTGTTATGTTTCCACTTCTGGAGGAATATTGTCGACCAAACTATGTTGAGAACTGTGAACAATAGAACAGAGACTTCGCCAAAAGCACTGTTATTGCCGTAAAAAGTGATAAAAATGCCTAAAATTGCAGGAAATATAAGCGCAAACGTATAAAAGCCTAAAAATGCAAAATAAACTGCGATTTTGATTCCGAAATATTGGCAAATCTTGTCCAACGGCTGGAAAGAGAAGAACGCAGACACCCATTGAGTCCGCAATTCAGACAAATCGCGTTCGTTGTGGAGCGGAAGCACTTGTTTGACCAAATTTAATGCAATCAATTTAGCGATTATGGCGTCGTTTTCATTGAGTTTCAAACTTTTCAATTCTTTGTCTATTATTTGTGAATTGGAATCACTTTTATTGTATCGCAAAGTATTGAGAAAATGCAAAACAAGACTTTGTCGCTGAAGACTTGTCAACGTATAGGACTCTGGACTTAACTTATATCCTAATTGTTGTGCGCCGTTCAGCAGATAATCTTCATTTGCTGTTATATAAAATGCCTGTTCTTTATAATGGGAATGAGGTATCACTTCTACCATAAGATTCGGTAGTTTTTCGGTCAGTATTTGTATCAAAGCATCGATTATGTGATACCCTTTGGGACTAATTATCAGAATTACATCATATTTAAGACACTCCTCACTCTTTCTGTGCCAAATGAGATGAGCCCCGGCCTCTTGAATCACTTGAGTCTGTTTTTCTATGATATTCCGGATTTCAGTCGTTATCGAACTCTTCCGAAAACTGAGTCTTCGTTTTCTCAGATAAGACCCAAAACTGTGTTCGTCCTCTAAATTATTCATTTTTTTAACACTTTTTCTCCAAAACCCACAACAAATCCTGAAAATTTGTCGTTCCTATAGAACACATAAATGAACTGATGCACCAAAACAAGCACTTGGAGTCAATCCAAAACTGTCTGTTTAACACACTCTCACTCACATCTAAGAGAATGTTTTGCTCTCTTTTTACGTTTAAATCGATTTTTGGCTCAAAGTGTTGCTAAACAACTGAAAAGTTCTGTTTCTGTTTTCACACTTCGAATGACATTTGAAAGGAGAAAAAATTGTTGAAAAAATAATGAATAGATGTTATATCATAATAACGAGGGGTTCTCTACTCTACTTTAACAGTAGAACGTATAATAAAATTACGGCAAAGAGTAAAATAAAATTAATTTAAGATTCCGTTTATTGTAATTAAATAACAGTAAAAAGCGTTTCCAATATTTACACTCAGTTTTCAAAATAATACTAATGAGTCGTCGATTAGTATTATTTGGGGTTAGATATCGATAATAATAGACAAAAGAGAATATTTACAATTAAAACTAGTTTTTTAATCCACAAAACTATGATTTTTATGTATATCTCGGCCGAAATTGAAATCATTGATCAAAAAATATGCCAATAATTATAGTTAAATCAGATGATTGGTTAATGTCGTCTCTCTTTATCGTTTCGGTTATGGTATGACTTCAATGAATTGTGATTATTGTGTTTATCCTTAAAATGTTTGTCAAAATGAGGGTTATTTCGATGAGAATTAGATGTTCCGTTGAATCGATGTCTTTCTGTTTGTATCTTCTGAAACGGATTTTTATTCGAATCAAAAGCTTTTTCACTTCCATTAGTCTTAAGTTTTTTTGTCTGAAATTAATTCAAAAATAAATAAAATAATGATTTGAATCAAGAACCACTGGTACATACCTTTCCCCTATCGAACTCTTCGTCATATTCGTCCTGCAATTCATTAGTATAGCGTTTCTCTTCATTTAAAGACACGTCCAAACTGGAGGGCCCACCGCTCCACGAATTTACTGTTAATATTACACAAATATTAATTAATTTGAATCTCAATTAAACTTTCAATAATTAATACCTTTCTCGCCATAACCTCTAATTGTAGTCTTCAAAAGTCCATTTAGTGCTTCATTACTATTGTTTTCGACAACAATTTGCTTTTGATGTGACTCTTCATCAAAGCCTCTCTTTTTATGTCCCAAATCGCGAATCTTTTCATTCCATTCTTTGACAATAATGTCTGAAATGTTTATTTATTTTATATAAAATTCAGAATCAGATCATTCAATAAATACCTGATTTACTATTATTAGTACCGGAAGTGTCTGCAGTATTAATATTAGTATTGCGTTCTTTTTCAACCGTCTCTTTCGTTCTCTCAATCCATTGCAACTGATTGTCCGAATCATGTGATTCACTGTCAGAGCTCTCTATCTTTTTGTGTTTCTTTTTCTTTTGTTTTTTCTTCTTTTTATGTTTAGTCTTAATCGAAACCAACTCTTCATTACTGTCCGAATCACTAGTTTTTCTCCGACTTTTTTCTTCTAATTTGCGTTTTCTGTGCTTTTTCTTCTCGTGTTTATGACTACTACCACTACGACTACTTGTGCTCCTGTCATCCTCACTGTTAATACTTTTAGAGCGACTTTTATCCGATTCTTTGTTTCGAATTTTCACATCTCTTATGCTTTCGTTAGAACTTCTGTGGGAACTAATACTCCTTCTGTCGAAGTGTCGCCGAATAGAGTTATTTGAATCCAATGAATGATTTTCTTTGAACTTTAATTCATTTGATTCAATACTACAATTGACGACAAGACAGCTATTTTCCGATTTTATTTCATTTTTCTTCGGAGAGACAATCAGTGTTTCCGTACATTTAACTGAATGACTCTGAGCTTCAAAAGCACCGTTCGATTGATTGTTAGCACCAGTTTTTAGTTCCGAAAGCTTTTCATTAATTTGTAGTTCGCTTTGAGGTATTTTATGTTTTGTACTCAAGACTTGTGAGACATTTGTGTTCGCAATTGTGGGACACCTGTTATTGTTGTTGTTTGGGTTCCTGTGTTTGTGATGTTTCGAGTGTTGATTACCGTTACATTCAGGCAAACATTCAGAGACTGTCCACTCAGTGGTAGAGTTGACACTATTAGTGCTCGAATTGGATGCAATAGATGGAGATCTGAGTGCCGTTTCGACGACGTGCCACGAACTGGTTGTGGCCTTTACTTTCAATGTTATCGGAGCCAAAGGCACGAAACTCGCAGATTCTGAGGTATTGTTTTGTATACTATTTATATTGATTTTGGGTTTAGGGTTAGGAATGTTTTGATCAGAATTTGTCTTAACTTTTGGCAAAATATTTTCTATTTTTTGAGAAATTTTTTCATTCAAATTGTTTTCATTTAAAGAAAGTTTGTTATTATTGTTATTAAGTTTATCACAGTTTGAGTCAAGACTTCCATTTAAACAATTGGTCGGTTTTGGACTTTCCTCATCAGATGAATCGCTAGCATAAGGCACCAAACCTTTTATGTGATTATTAACCGATTCAGAACTGCTTTGTTTGTGTTTATTGACATTTTGCGACTCTTTTATGGCTTCCGATTGTATGGGCTTTAATGCATTGATCGGTGAATTGAGTTTTTGTATGTTTTGAGCGGAACTGAAGCTTACGGTATGTGAATTAAAATTATTGAGCTTTTGGTTACGAAAAGCCAATTCAGGACTCGATATATTCGATAATTTAATGCCATTTGGAGTCGTTTGAGATATAAAATTCTGATAAAAAAATAATAATTTATATTAAATTATAGTTTAATTTAATACACATTATATTTCTATTGATTAATACCTTTACGGGAGTGGGTTTGTGAAAGTCAGTATCGATCCTAACATAGAAGAGCACATATGCCTGTTGATTGAGCGCTTGGTTCTGATTCACTTGAATAATGCGCGAGTCGTCCATCAAATACCACATATTATTTGAATTTCTAACGTAACAGAAATAGTGGCCTGAATTACAAGTCGGACCCAAATGTACTAAAACTGAGTTGAGTTTATAAAGTATTGGCGAACCCTATTGTAGGAGTAATTAAAGATTAGAGTAAAAAGATTCCAATGTATTGATCCAACATTTCAATACCTTATTGTCGGACATATATGGTCTCAAATTGAGTTTTTCGGGATAACTCACGGGTTTTGTGATTTTTCCCCCAAATATTCTGTTGTAATCAAATCGCTTGAATTGAAAAGTGGCCACATTTGGGGCTCTAAAAACTGTGAACTGTTTTTTGGCCAAAACTTTCTTTTTACATCGGGTACACCGATAGGCGTCGTCACTCTGTAATATCTCCGGCGCCACAAACTTGTCCAGTGCTTTCTCAAGACTCGTCACGTTCTGCATGAATGAAAATAATTGAGTGAATTATAGAAAATATGATTTTTTCTAAATTTTCTTACTTTAATGTCGAGCATAAAGTCCATGAAATAGTCATAAGTATTACTCTTTCCTTTGCATTGAAAACAAATCACTTGACTTCTATGATATCCACCGAATATTTGGTTTATAGCAGTCGTCTCTTTACTCAAAGGATCGAGTTTTAGGTTTTGGATGTCATGACTGTTGAGACCTGAGCGCCACATATTGTCGATAACATAACGCAGGAATTCATGTGCGTCTTCTTGTCGGCCAAACGTAAAATGTTTTGCAATCGATTTAAGGCGTCGACAGATATTAATCGGTTTAATGGCTTCTCCACAATGGGTTCGCGCGTTTCGTATGTGTCGACTCATTTCACAAATCATACAAAAGTTTAGATTACCTAAAATGCACAGATATGTCATGTGATAGGAGTTAAACACTAATGGACTTAAAACCGACAAAAACATACATTTATTCGGGTTGTGATCGTCGGTATGTATTAGAAAGTTCACTAAAGGCGGACAATAGGTTAGACACTGAAGAACACTATTGAGAAAACATGTATTTCCCATATTTGTAAGACCGGCGCCGATCTTATGAGGCTTTAAAACAATTATTTATATAAATATTTTGAATACAATTATTAAAGTAGACAACAAACAGATCAATACCTCTTTCCACTCTAAGAGTACTTTTTCGCGCGGATATAACACATGTTTGGGAACCGGTATTCCGTCGTTATTATTGTCGCTATTATTACCGTTCGTTATATTATTTCCATTTGTAGTGATTTTGTTTTGTCCATTCATTCGCACCACTAATTCATTATTAGTCTTATTATTGAAACACAATTTGCTGTCATTTGTCAGAACATTATATTTCGTTTGCAGACATTTCGAGGACATTAAGTCGTCTTCTTCTTCGGTTCGTTTGAACTCCACGTGAGATAACAGTATTGAAGAACGAGAGCCACTCGTTATCTGAATGTTTAGACATTGTATTCATTACATTAATCGCTAAATGCTTTCGCATTTAATTTAATTGTAATTAAATTTAATAAATACCTGATTATTGAGTGTAAAAGAGTTTTCATCAATAATTGAATTCATTTTTATTTTATAATACAATTAAAAACTATTTTTTGATAAAATCTTTTTATTAACCTATGATTTAAATTATGAATTAGTAAATAAAATTACTTTTTAATTGATTTAATACACGAAAGCAATGATTATTTAAGTCTAAATCAATGTTCAAAAAGTGTTCAATTGATTGAATGCACCGAAACTCATATCACGTCTTATATGTGGCACTCATTCCAATGCATTTAATGTTTTAATTGATATAAAAATTTGTTAAAATATTTAAATAATATATTCATTAAAACAATTGATAGGAATATAAATCAATTAAAACAATGGAAATTAAATTAAATTCATTTACAAAATATAAAGCCTTTCGCAGACAAAATGGCTTTTTATAGACTGTTATAGAAAAGCCGAACACGAGTTGCCGTAAACACTGGGCCAACGCATACACTCCGCCCTCTTTTGCACATTCATTGCATTTCATTTCACTTTTCTTTTACTCTTTTTTAAAAACTTTTTGAACATTAATTCACTTTTTATATACAATTATTGATTCAGAACTAGAATTACAAATCAAATGAAATATTGTTTTAAATAAGATTTTCCATTTCCCGCATGAACTGGTCGTATGCGTCGTCTTTTGTCGGTGCGTTCAGACCTGAGCTCTGGTTCGTGTAGTTTCGGAATTCTGTGAATCCTATATAAGAGAATCTTTAAGTAAAACATCGTTTCATTAAACTATAGGTCTATTATTCAATACCTGATCTCTGAACTGGTTTTTTGACCGCTTTATCGTCTCGTTTGACCCTAAGAGCCACGGGTGTGAATCGGGTGGCGTCTGCGCTCAGATTCCTTAACTGAGGTTTGGCTTCAATGGTCGCTCTGTCAGAAACAAAATGAGTTTTCTTGTCCTCACGTTTTTGTAGTGTTGGCGTTGAAGTGAATAGAGTGGACATGGATTGTGGCGCCAGTGGTCTCATTGGTTGAATCATAGGTCGCGGACCTAACATCCTATGTGGGGGCAAACCCGGTCTCATGGCATTGGGTGGGGGCGGACCTGCCATTCCGGGAGGCATTGCCGGTCGACTCACTAAAAGGGGCGCAATATTTGAATTCTGAGCCGTAGAACGGATTGCCGATTGTGGCGGAACAGGAGGTCTAAACATTATCATTTGCGGCGGAGGTCCTGATGGCACAGTTGTTGTCCGTAATGACGGCGGAGGAGGTATTGCGCTATGAGTTGGGGCCGAACCGGATGTTTGATGTGAAGCAATTGCAGGCAACGATTGAATGGACTGAAGAGTTTGGGAAACACTATCACTAATACTAACGCTTTTCTCCATTTGTTCTATTTCTTTAAGGAATTCATTAATATCTGAATCCTTTTCATTGTTTTGTGTTTCGTCACTAAACCTAATCTTTTTATTCCTTTCCCTC
Source organism: Liacarus xylariae (assembly GCA_034693365.1). Lineage (NCBI taxonomy): Eukaryota > Metazoa > Arthropoda > Arachnida > Sarcoptiformes > Liacaridae > Liacarus > Liacarus xylariae. The sequence continues at coordinate 16,742 of JAQFXN010000901.1, forward strand.
TCCTCTTCACTGTCGTCGTCGTCCAACTCGTCTTCGATATCACTTAACACCGGTGGCGGACCGGGAGGTACTCCTGGAGGAGATTTATGGCGCATCTGTAGTCCAGAAATGTTTGGCCGCTTTAGTATCGAATGAGGAATCGATGGTTCGCCCGAAGGCATCAATGCGTTCAATGAATTACTAATATTTGGATCCATTGGAGCCGATGGTAGAGGTATGTCATCGACGGCCACCTCTTGGGCTGATTTAACCGATTCATAGAATTTAATCATTTGATTGCGTTTCGACTCGTATTCCACTTCCATTCGCTTCAATTCAACGAACCTCTGGTGATCTTCTTTGTTCTGTTAAACAAATATTAATTAAATTATAATATTATACTCTAATTCTTGGGAACCAATAGTCGAGTGCAAAGAGTAGTCAAAGGTATGGCACATACGTATAGCCTCAGGAGTCGATCCCAGGTTTCCTTCATTTTTCTTCGTTTATCTTTGAGAACCTTTTCATTAAGTGGCGGAGGAGTGGAGACGTTGTACTCCATTTGATCCAATCGTTCTAAGTCTGCGATTATAACGAAAGGGTCTTTCCCTTTGAGAACAGCCGTTCGGACTAACAATCGCTGCTTTTTGTTCTGCAAATGCATTAAATGAGACAATCGGTGGTATCAGTGGGTGCTCTACAGGAGTGGCATCAGTGCCTGTAGTGCTTGTGTACATACTTTCCTCAGTTCCCTCTTTCGGGCCTCTTTCCTGTGCTGATCCGTCGGATTCATGTATTTCCCACTTTTGGTCGTATTTATAGATCTTCTGCCCATTTTGTGGTAATTGTATTGCTATTCAACTCAAAACCGATTCAATAATTGAATTCAAATTTCAATTAATTGTCGAAAACTATTTGTTTTCAATATTTGTTTTGTTTTTGCTTTTATTGAGTCTTTAAAACCCAAAGCAATTCACAAATCAAAAGAAATAACGTTTTCATAAACAGTGAAATAAATGCCACTTTTTAGAGCCTTTTTTCTCAACTTTACTGATAACTAGGCATCGGATAAAAAATGAAAATAAACTTGGTATTGTTGGCGCGGTTAGGTTTTAATAATGAAATTCTGTGCGCGAATG
>JAQFXN010000902.1:0-17856 GCA_034693365.1 Liacarus xylariae
CGACATAATTACTACTGATTTTACTAATCTACTAGTACAGTAAAACCTGTATTAAAGTTTGAGTTTTGATGTAAAAGAGAACCCAATTTCAACTGCCGGATTGATACCTGAGTGATAGTAAACCAAGTGATCAAATTGAACAATATGTATATATTTGTAAACCTTTTTCAAAGACCAGTTCAACCATATATGACACGGTTGTGGCCATTACCGTCGGGATCTGGTCGGCGCTGGCCATTTACCGCAGAAGAATAATGAGTATATGATTCGACTTACGATTAGCTTTACAAATATATACCTATTGTTACATTTAATCACTTGTTTTATCTATAAAATGACATTTTATGATGATATTTCTAAAGCTCACACCCCATAAACCCACTGAAACACCCCATTGGCAGCTAATTATTTCAGATTTTACATAAAATTTGATGCATTATCTGATAGGAATAGTCATCTTCTGATACTCAACTTCCCTTTGAAGAACTTCCCTACTAAACTAATGCTTCGATTACTATATTCCAAACTCTATTATTCACATATTGTAGGGTTTTCGTTCTCTCTGGTGTCTCGTTTTATTCAACTTCACACTTAGGTGTGAATATGAATACTAGTTCTAATAAAAAAAACTGTTATACTTTTGATTAAAACCACCTTTATTGTCCTCACAATATCTAAGCAAACATTAATTAAAATAAAATCTTAATTATTTCATACAATTTAAATATATTAAATGATTCAATGAACTGTAAAGTAAAATATGCTAATCAATTGCATGTCACATTTTCATAGCACCTGCATTGTATTCAGATATTGAAGTTTACATTTCACTTAAAAATGTATTCAAAAAGTGGTGGAATACATGGGGAAAAGTGTTAAATGAATCGTTTATTGATTTGAAGAACAAATTGATTAAATTAAAAGAATTGAAAAAATTGTGTAAAAGTTTGGAAAAATAAAAGTATCAATTTTTATTAGAATTTTTTTTAAGAGTTTATGCTATTTCAGTTTATCCAATTCTAAAATTAATTTATATGAGTTTATTTTATTTCAATTTAACTCTTGTTCTAACTATACGCGTGCCATGTAGACATAGACGAGACACCGGAGAGAACGAAAAGCTTTACTATTGTTGCACTGACTATATTTCCCATAGACTTTTGATACTCACTCAGACTTGGGTCACTTCGAACCTCTTTTTCTCTATTAAATATACATTTTAAACCAAACCTTTAATTACAAAAAATAAACTTACAATGAGTTGAAAAAAGCTAATTTGAATTCGTTTTGTAGTTGTTTTGATAATTGAAAAGTCTTATTGCAAACCAATCCTCTAATATTAGAATTACTTTTGTTGTCAACACTTTTCTGTTTCTCTATTAATACTTTGTTGTGATCTTATTATTTCAAATTCCAGTTTCAATTACTTTTGTCTTACAATTTAGCAAAACCTAAGAAAAAGACAATTTAATAAAACTTATTTAATCTTAATGTTGACTCAAATAAAGATTATGTTTGCGCTTATAATCTATTGTTTCTAAAGTTTTGATAGTTATATTGTATTATATGCGCTCTATATTATACAATATTTTTAAAGTTTATTTATAAATGTGTCTCAAATTGATTAGACTTTAGAAGAAAAACAATTCGTTAGTAATGAAACTATTTTTAAGAAGTGGTTTTGTGGAACACTTAGTAGGTTTGGGTCAATTATCTCTACACTAACTTTATATTTAATTACAATACGCAAGACCTTCGACTAAAGTATTATTATTTTGTTGACCATATCTATTGTTCCGGTAGTTATTTAATGAAACACAAAATGCTTTGCCATTGTTTTAGAATTTTTGCATAAATATGTTCTCAAAGAATATTTTTAATGCTCCAACTCCTCCCAAGTAGCTCAGGTGATAGTCAGGTTGGTTTATAGGATGAAGTTTAACACAGTATTTAGCCCTTCCCTGCGTATCACCAGTTTCGTAATGATTGTCTTGAAATTGTTAGTCCGTCTTAACGATGAAATTAATTTATTTGTAAATATTTTTGTTCAAAAGCCAATCCAAATATAGGACAACTCAATGATCCACAAAATAATATAATCCGAAAGGTATTTAACGCTTCGTTTGTTTTAAAATTAAATATTAATCTCTTTTAAAAATTAAACATTTTGTCGATGGATTAGAATCCTTTACACATCGCAGCAGAGAATGGAAACGTAAATATCGTTAAATTATTACTCGACTCCAACGCAGATGTTTTGGCCAAAGATGGCAATGGATTTACAGCTATGGATATCGCAGAACAAAACGGACACTCGATTGTCATGAAATTATTGAAAGATGCAGTCGGTATGTGTGGAACAGACACTCATTAATATTAATCTCTATTCAATTATGCATTAATAATGAATACCTTTTCTAATTCATAAAGTATTACATAATTTATACTTTTGTTCGAATAATTAATTTTTCGTGATTTCAATATAAAAGTTGGATTTGTTTTCAATGAGTTTATTATCTTTTGTTTGTCTTTAATTTATATCTTATTTTTGATGTATTATTGCCACGAAATTTAATTTCAGTATTTCTTTATCCCAATTCTCAAAGACCCCCAAACCACCTGTCCATCTCTTGTTTTGATTTTTTTTTCTCTTTTTGTTAAATATTTAAAATCCAGTCCTATCTTAATTAGAATCTTAAAAAATCAATTTGTATTTACCCTAAAATTCTCAATAATTTACGCCCTTTTCTCTAAAAAGTTAGAATATTGTGTCAAAATTGGTCCAACTCTGGGTACTATTGTAAATATGGACTAATTCTTTGAATTTTATTTCAATCGTTTAAAATTTAAATGCTGGATTGAATGGTTAGTTCTATTAAGATTGGCCATGCTAACTATAATCCCAAACCTAAACCAGTAAAATATTAGAGTTATACCTCTTAAACCCTCTGTGCTATTTGTTCTATAAACGAAATTCCTCTTATAGTCAGCAAAAATATAGGAGAATATCCCCTATCAATTTAAAATAAAGAAGAAAAGTACGTGGATTTAGCTATAAAATGATTATCCCAAAACCCTTTTAGTGAATACTCGCTTCTATGAACAGGTTTGCGGTCATTTTCATTTTTAATATAAGGGTAGTCAGAAAAAGCACCCCCTACCACAGCTTTAGCTGGTCGATAGTGGATCTTTAATATGCTTTTTACAGCTTTTAAAAATATTAAGCCGTTTTGGAGAAAGTCCAATTTTACGACCGGCTTTTTTATTGACTACCCTTATATTACAAAAATCCACTTTAGTCAATAAACACCATGCAACTACTGTATATCAATTTTAGTGTTATTGTGAAATGCTCTGAGAAATGACACTTCAAAAGAGAACTCATTTAAGAATTTGCTACTTTCTAGGGGTACAAAGACTTCAAAGTAAGGAAAGGTATTGACAGTATAGGGTATTGACAAGAACCTCAAAGTCACAGAGCGGTGTTTGAGTGGGATATTTTTTTTAATTGTCTATTCTTGCAAAATTTAATAAAGATTTAATTTAACAGAATTTGGCAATCAATCTGAAAGAACTTAAGAGAATTTGATTAAATTTAGCAACAATTTGACAAAATTCTGTTATTTTTCTAACTATTGTTCAGGGGATGATTAAAATTTGCTGTTTTTTCAATTCTAAACTATCACTAAGATCAAAATATGTAGACTGACAAAATTCTAGGGTGCCCGCTTGAACCTAGGTGATAAATTTTGGGGGTTAATTACTGTAACATTATATAAATTAATAGCATTTATAGTCTTTTATAATCATTTAACCCCACAATATATATATCGTTGAAAAGCTTATTCAATAGTGAGTAAATTTCTACTGGAATTATTGCTCCGCAGTGAATGGCCAGCGCGGTGGTGATACCGACAGTAATGGTCATACCTGTGTTATATACCGTTAAAATTGTTATGTCATAAGCTTTCCAACTTTATATATATTTTTGGGTGAATTGATTCTCGAAGACTATAAAAACTGTTAATTTATATAATGTTACAGTAATTAACGGTCAGAATTTATCACCTAGGTTCACGCGGGCACCCTAGGATTTTGCCAGTCTACATATTTTGATCCTAATGATAGTTCAGAATTGAAAAAACGGCAAACTTTAATCAACTGAACTATGGCAATAACTAGAATTTAGACAGAATTTCACAGAATATTGTAAAAACAATGCTTCGGCGCCCATTATGCTTTATTATTTTGCCAATATTGTTTCTTCTTCACAGGGGTGTATTTTGGTAATTTTCCGGAAATGGGGGGTATTTTGGCTATACCACCATTGATCGTTCCTACTTTGTCTATTGTATAGACTCTATACCCTATTCTAATTTAGGATTCCTAAACCTTTTGACTCTATGACTGCCTATTTTGAATTTAATCCCTTTTAAAAAAATTAGATTTTATATAATGTCGAATAAATTTGTCCAAATATGTCTGTCCACTACAGATAACTTGGAAAGAGTTCGTCACGAAATTTTCGAATCTCTATGTAATGCCTGTTCTAAAGGCAATGTAAATGAGGCAAAAGAGATACTAAACAAGTGTGGAAACGACGCCGAATTCATTGTTAATAATACGCCCAACGGTTGCAATACATTGTTATTTAAGGTAATAATTATAGAAAATTATTTATTGAACTCATTGATTGGGAACGACTTACTGGGTTTAATTTATTTAAGATTAAGAGTGAACTATTAACTGATAAAAACTTTGCATTTCTTAATTAACATTTTATCACAACTTTATGGAAATGAGAAATGAATAAAAATTACAAAATTATATTTTATTACAAAAACTGGTTTGAAGTTTAATACCTGTAGTATTAGTTCATAAGAATTCTAACAGTATTTTCATAAGTTGTGAAAGTATTTGTACATAATTTAATTACAAATAGTTAACCACAAGTATTCTTAAAGCTATTGATTGCGTATAATGTTCTGAATTAATGCCAAAATACACTTAAATTAAGTTTAGTTCAAAGATTTTGCACTTTTACAACATTTATCAATAAAATTATAGGCGAAGGAGTTATCCCTTCCAACAAATTATTCTTAATTGTTTATAATTACTTAATAACTTATAATAAGTTGTAACTTGTTGTCAGGCCTGTCAAGACGGCCACAAACAAATTGTGGAGTTGTTGATCAGCAAAGGAGCGGACGGACGCATACATCCGGTGACAAAATATTCTCCACTTTATATCGCCTGCTATTTGGGCCGCAAAGAGATCGTTGAAATCCTTTTAACACATTTTGCAAATCTGGTTAATGTGTCGACTGTGGAGAAGTGGCTCCCAATACACGGGGCGGCCATTAATAACCACTTGAATGTAATCGACTTATTGTTGAACTTTGATTATCCGAAAGCCATTCTCCAGACATTCCACGACAAGACCAGACAATACGAGTATTACATGCCTTTCGATATCAACTCTCAAGACGTGACGGGTCAGACCATTCTATATGTGGCAGCACTGGTCGGTAACCAGAGATTAATTGACTTTTTGTTAAGTTTTAAAGTTTGTGCGAATCGATTAGAAAACCAAAATAATAATAATAATGAATACAATTGTGAATTAAAAAGTGATGAAAAGAAGTGTAATAACGATATAATCAAAGACAAGACTAATTGTGATTCAACTAATTCTAGTCCAACTAATAGAAAGTCTGCGATTCAAAAGATTATCGATAAACTGAGTCCTACTTCTAGTGACAAAACTTTTTGTGTCAATAATAAAACAGACGAACACTTGAGTCCATCCCTTAAAACATTGTCTATATTTCCTGTTTTACTCGATATATATTGTAATAACAACAGTGAGACAGCACTTCATGCCTCAGTCCGTCGCAGACACTATAGTATTGCTTCTGCACTGCTTGGAAAGGGAGCTAATCCTAACCTAATTATTCACTTTAATTGTGACGAACGAACACATATAGAAGAACAGACATCGACTGCATTAAGAGAAGCGGTGGCCAATCGGGACGCCTCTACTGTTGACCTATTGATCAGATACGGGGCTCGCGATGACGACTGTCTCGCACTCAGAGTGGCCTCAAGTAATGGAGACAATCATCTAATGGCAAAGTTATTGTCGTTGAGATCTCATTCCGACCCAGAGTTCAAAATCAACAAAAAGGCCATTCAATTCAATGGTTCGGGAGGAGCAGTAGGATTTGTTGGTATGTCTGCTACTATTTATTGAAATGAAAACATTTATAAATTCAATGCAAATGTTTATTCGAACAAATCTATTGCCAAAACATTTTAGTTGTTTAGAGAGTTGTAATCAATCGATATTTGAGAAGAGTTTTGATGAAAGCAATTGATATTAAATTATTTTATATTTTAGATTCAAATGAAATATATTTATTGTAAAATTGTAAGAATAAGTTAATTGAATTATTTAATTAGTAGTCAATACTGCATTGCATCAATTCTAGTTTATGAAAGGAAAGGGTTATTCCTGTATCTAAATGTTAAGTGAATTTCTTAAAGTCAATGAATACCATCTTTAGTGATGATCTTCATTGATATCTTGTTCTATCGATTTGTATGTTTTGATATTAAAGATAATAATATTTTTAGGAAATGTGACATTCAGTTCAATGTTTCCGACCACTCCTGTGATGATTAACTGGCATTCATTAAATGGTCTCAATTTTGTTCGAAAGCAATGGTTAATCGACGCCTCCCTTAAACATAACGTTAAACTTAAACTGAATATTCAAAACCAAATAACGGCTATAACTGCTATAACTCGACTCGACTTATCTAATAATAGATTAAAACAATTGCCGTTTTGTTTGTTTCAAATGCCGTCACTTATTGTTTTGAATTTATCGCAGAATAGTTTAGAGAACTTACCCGAAACTGATTCCGAACTCCTTTCACCCATTGAGGCCACAAAGTCTGGAATATCTCGTCTCAGAAAATCGAGAAGTTATTCATCGGCTCTGACTTCAAACAACTCTTCGAAACAAACGAACGGTATTTCTATATTTAAAATCGCAGGCATTTTATAAACAGACTATTAATTCTTAGGACTTAAATCACTTCTTAAAATTTAATGACAATTTAATATAATGTTCTAAATTGAATAAAACTGTAAAACAAGATTTGTTTTTCGATGCATTTTAAATATTTATTTCAATTAAAAAACTATACAAATCAAAGGAGTGGTTTGTGATACAAATTATAGTCGATTTTTGTATAAAAAACCAATTGATTAGACATTTATTCCCATCGGATTAGCCAAGGGTTAATAATTGTTCCAAAATATGTTGAATGCATTTTCTATATATTTTTTTAATTAAGTAATTTGTAATTTCATGTGAGGCCTAAAATTTGCTTAATTGCTAATTATGAAGTGAAGTAACATCGAAATTAAAAAATATCCATATTCTCCTACAGTTCCCGTCGTTGGATAGTAAGACTAACTAGGAATGGACAATGGGGTGGTGGTATAGCCAGAATACCCCCTTGTCTCTGAAAAATAACCAAAATACCCCCCTGTGATGAAGGAGAAAAATAGTACCCTTAATTTTGAAAAACGGCGCAGAAGACGACGTTTTTGAAGAATATTCTGTGAAATTCTATCTAAATTCTTAGAAAAATAGCAGAATTTGTCAAATTCTTGCTAAATTTGGTCAAATTCTGTTAGATTCTTACAGAATTCATAATAATTTTCCTGAATTCTGTCAAATTTTGTTGAATTCTGCAAGAATTTGACGATTGAAAAATATCTCCTCCATCCCCCCCCCCCCTGTGATTTTGAGGCTCTTATCAGTACCCTATACCCCTCTGACTTTGAGTTCATTGTCCATCCCTAGACTAACCCTTACCTCTTCTCCGTATCCAACATTTTGAAGCCCTATAACAGAAAACTATTTAATTGCATAAAACTTTTTCATTTAATTATATCATTGTTTTAATCATCTTTTTTATTGAATTGACTCAAAGTCTGGTCACTTCCGTCACTACAAGAGCTCAATCTTCAAGACAATTGCTTGGAATGCATTCCAAAATCAATTTTCGAATTACCGTCCCTTCAATTGATTGGTAATAATATTTTAGTCAATATATAAACTCTACAACTTATTTCTGCTCACATAATAGACTATATTTTATAGGGAGTGCATTGGCTTAATGTTATTGTATTTACTCTCAATGACCGAAACCTGAATCACAATATAAAATAATTTTAAAATAAAATTTTGTTAGAATGAGTTTCTATCGATTGCTCAGGTTTCTTTTCAAACAAAAAATTAGGTGTCGTTCACAGATTAATCAAATATAAAAACATTAAGCCAGTAAACTAAGAGGTTGTATACTATATGAGCAGAAATAAGTTGTGATGAGTTTATATCAGTTTTGAATTCCATTTTATTCTCAGATCTCTCTAATAATAAACTCCATTCGCTTCCATTTGCCTTCTGGACGGCGCCTAAACTCCGGGAAATCAATTTGTCTCTTAATTTATTGCGAGAACTGCCCTCTCGACCCAACCCTTCATCCCTGAGTCTGTCCCCTTTGCATCAAATACAAAGTCCGAATTCAAACTCAAAACCCAAAACCAAAAGAAACGATTCTTTGGCTGAAATTTCAACAATAGATGAAAATCAAGAGAAAAATAGTGTTTTTGATGACAAAGCGGTTGAAAATTTGACTCAAAAAGACGTACATCACGTGAATCTGTGGAGCAAAAGTGGAGTGGAAGTGGTGGCCGTCGCCCACAACGACGACGAATCAGACGCTCGACACTACTGTAAATTAGTTTCACTTAATTTGTCACACAATGGCTTTCAAAGAATACCTCCAATGCTCTCATGTTTGGCCATTAATTTGACGCGACTTAACATGAGTTACAACTGTTTGCAATCATTGGGTCCCATAAAGTCATATCCGAATAATACAAAACACATCGACTTATCTCATAATCAGATCTCTGAGTGGTTTAAAGTAGATTCTGATGAAAAGTTAAGTCATTCAGATTCCATGTGCTGTTATAGTGATATAAACCAATCTTCGAGTCCAAAGTCGAGTACAGTTTCATTGAAAAGTCTTAAATCTAATTGTTATTGTATTCATAAACAACACAATCGTTTGGATAACTTGAGAACTTTGATTGTGTCAAACAATAAATTGACTCAAATTGTGATCAGTTGTGAGGAAAAGAACACAAATTCTGATGAATTCGAGAAATTAGATGAAAATAATCACTTAATCAAAGGTAAAAATAAGTTAACTATAGATAGAATTGAAGCAATTCTTGAATTATTATACTTTTTAGGTCTAAAATATAATAAATTGATTTTCGCTAACCTATCAATGCTTGACGTCTCCAATAATATGATAGCAGAGGTCTGTCCAAACATAAGTGATTTATCCAATTTGTCTGTTTTGAATTTGTCCGCAAACAAAGACATCTGTTATTTACCGCCGGAAATGGGTTTATTGAATAAGTTATGGAACTTAAGCACAAGAGGTTGTAATTTAAACGAACCCCTGAAGACTATGATTGAGAGCAAGAAATACAAAACAATGGATATAATCGGATACTTGAAGTCAATTCTAGAGAAGTCAGTCATTGATTGTAATTATTTAAATGTGGTATTAATTATTGATTCGTTTGATTCAGTGCTAAACCTTATGCGAGAATGAAATTAATGATTGTTGGCGTTCAGGTAGTGTTGAAAAATTTAATAAATTATTAAATTACAATAAACTTACTTTAAATTTATTCATTTCCAACCCTACTTTCAGGGCATTGGCAAGACTTCTCTACTCGAACTGCTGAGACAAGAGGGCACCGGGTCTTATAAAAGAAAACCACCCGAACATTGGGGTAAAAGAATGGGAAATAAGAACCTAAATATGAAAACTCCTAAAGGGGTTTCACTTTCAACTGTTGGAGTGGACGTCTGCGACTGGACTTACGAGAAACGAGTTCGCGGACAGACATCTTTCGGTGCCGTTTCGTTCAGAACCTGGGATTTTGGAGGTCAACAGGAATACTACGCCACACATCAGTACTTCTTATCCCGTCGTTCGTTGTATTTAGTCGTTTGGAAAATAATCGATGGGGAGAGGGGTGTCGACCGAATCTTCCAGTGGTTGGTCAACATTCAGGCCAGAGCTCCCAATTCTCCAGTCATTATAGTGGGCACTCATTACGATCTGATTAAAGAGCATTTCCCCCCTTTCTATTCGGATGAATTGCAGTCAGAAATCCGCTCCCGATTTATAAATGTTGTCGACGCAGACAAGTGTGGACTTCCCCGAGTGGTTGATTCCATTGAGATTAGTGTCAAAACCAAACACAACCTCAAACTGCTGTGTAATCTTATATACGATACAGCCGTCTCTCTGAGATGTCCGCCGAGTAAAGAGCTTTTAGTTGAGCAGAAAGTTCCGGCCACTTATCTGGCGCTCGAGGAAGTGGTCTCTTATTTGGCTTATGAACGCAAAATAGAGGGAAAAGACCCGGTTTTACGTTTAGAACAATACAAAAATGCAGTTATCGGCGAAATGATGAACAGATATGGAATGACATTCAGAGATATGTCTGAATTACATTCCGCCACACTTTTCCTCCACGAGAATGGAGTTCTTCTTCACTACGAGGACACGACTCTCAAAGACCTATATTTTCTGGACCCGCAATGGCTGTGCGATATGTTGGCTCATGTCGTGACTATAAGAGAGATCAATCCTTACGCCCGAAACGGTAAAGCATTTGTTGTTTTTTTGCATTTGTTTTTTAAAATTTCAAACATTTATCAAAAGGTCTGATGAAAATCGATGACTTGAGACAACTTTTCAAACTTTCTAAATGTGCTCCGACTGACGCACAGACCTATCTTCTCAACTTGCTTAACAAATTCGAAGTGGCCGTGACGTGGGATAGTCGTAATCTTCTCATCCCATCTCTATTGCACGGGGAAGAAGATCTACGCGCAGGTCTTCCGGGCTGTGATGTTAGGGTAAGAATTGATAGTAAAAACAATTAAATTCATTACTAATTAATTTGCGTAAACTTTAGATTCCCGTTCGGTCCAGAAGTTGGGCTCTAAGAAAGATATATCAAAATAAAGATCTTTTGAATCCGAATTCGATAAAAATCAAATTCCAAACCCAATCAGTATTCGAAGCACCAAAGAGTCCTCCCTTTGTATCTATCGATGAAATTCAAGTATCTGTCTCTGAACCGCATTCGTCTTCAGAACATATGTCCAAAATTGAACCGCAATGTACTGTAACTGTAATCACTCGACCGACACATTCGATTCATAGACTTTTATTGATGAAGTACTTTCCCAGCGGTGAGTCATTCCCGAGTTTTAAGCTATCCTAATGTGGGCCCAATTATCACATTTTTATTTGTTAAACAAAGGGATATTTCTAATCAATACAAGCAATTCCTATAAACTTCTTTCCCTTTACTTTAAACTGTTGTCTATAACTTGTAATACATTAATAATAATTCTTAATCTTTTCAAGGATTTTGGTCACGACTTATGTCTCGAATATTAGGCGACGATTCCATTATTGAAATCATTAGATCATATTTCAAAATCCCTGCGAACGCACAGTCAGACCCTATACTGCTATCTCTATTCAACAGTAAAGCCGAATGGCTTTGTTGGCGAACGGGAATGGCTTTAAGACATTTCCATACATACCTTATTCGAGTGAAAGAAGTCTTTTCTCATTTACCTCTTAATCCTTACGATTACTATAACATGAAATTCTTGATTCAAATGGAGAATCAGTGGAATGACATCCAAATCAATAGATCATCTCTACTCGAGATTTATTTACCGAATCAGTGCTTATATGTGGAGACAATTGATTCGAATTCTATTAAAAAGTTTTATACAATAGAACCGAATCAAGAATTAGTGGCAAAACTTTTAGTTATAGTCGTTGACCATATGGACACACTTTTAGAGGACTGGTATCCGACATTAGGAACACGTTTTGTTCACACATCCGAAGGAAAATTTTTGGTGACGCGTTTGATTCCCTGTCCCTTATGTCTGACCAGTCATTTAGTCTCTACTAATCCAAACACAAGTCACACAACTATTAATTCAAATCAATTGAGATCTCCGGACGATATCGAGTGGCAAATGATTGACTTCAACAGCGATGGACTCAAACGAAATATCGGTTCTTCTGATTCTCGCGATAGTGGAATGGGTCGCGACTCGAGTCGATTCTCGTCTGTCGAAGGCATCCAAAGCCGTACTCAAAGCAATCAGAGCTGTGATAAGAATAGTAGCGAAGAACCGGTCGTTTATTCGTTTTTAGTCGAGGAATGCATTTTAGCTGTTTATCAACAAAAGTCAGTCATTTGTCCCATTCATGCAAAGCTCAATATGCAGGCCATAGCGCCCGACACGACATTCTTTGATTTAGGAGATCATTATCTCATAAAAGCCGATAAACTAAGGTATGGCAAACTGTTAGGCCGGGGGGCCTTTGGCTTTGTATTTCGCGCTTCTGTTAGAGACTCAACGAATAACATTGTATTGGATGTGGCGATGAAAATGTTACAACCGGTTGATCCGGGATATGGCGCCCGGAAATCAGATACCGTGGCGTTTAAGGCGGCCAATAATAAGTGGGAAAGGGATCCAATACAGTACGCCTGTAAAGCATACTGTACTGCACGACAGGAAATAAATATTCTTTTGAATCTTAAACATCAAAATATTGTGTCTTTGGTTGGTTTGTGTAATAAACCACTGGCGCTGGCATTAGAATTGGCCCCTTTGGGTGCATTGTCTGACATTATTAGAAACTATCGGCGCTCTGGAACTCAGTTCGATGTTTGGGTTTTACAGAAGATTATTCTTCAAATATCTAAAGCACTCGAGTATTTACATCAACAGCACATCATATATCGCGATCTCAAGTCCGAGAATGTCTTGGTTTGGGAAATGCCTCAACCCTTTCAACAAATAAATCCTTTGGACGGACCAAAAGTGCTTATAAAACTGGCTGATTATGGCATAAGTCGACCATCACTTCCCACTGGAACTAAAGGCTTCGGAGGAACCGAAGGATTTATGGTTAGGAAATGATTTTTTAAAATTCTTATACAAACCTCAGAATCCTTTCAAATGACTGATTGTCTAAAAATTCGAAAAAACTAAAATTTCTTATGCTTTAAAAAGCCCTAAAAATAGGGACCCAATGGGCGGGGTATAACCAAAATACCCCCACCCCCTAAAATTTTTTTGAAATATTCTGTGAAATTCTGGCGAAATTCTTAGTAAAATAACAAATTTTGTTAAATTCTTACAGAATTAGACGATATTCTGTTAAATTACGTAATTTTTAATTAAATTCTGCAGGAATTTACTATTGCGAAATACCCCACCCAATACCCCTTTGTGATTTTGAGGCTCGCATCAGTGCCCTATACCCCCCTGACTGAGCTCTTTGGGCATCCCTACATAAAAATTGAACTTATCTTTTGAGGAACAGCTGAACTATCAGTGATAACCAGATTTGAAATCTGTTTTGGATATAAAAGTGTATTTCGAAAAAATAATACTAAATTTAATTCTAACCCACACTCCGGGGCATTAGTATTTATGGTAAGGCGTGTACTATTATATGTACTATCTTTTACCGAATATTTTAATTGTTTTTAATCTCTTTTTTGTCTAATAACTCCTTTTTCATTATTTTTTATATTAAATTCGTTTTGTATTAACAGAAGAGGCATATTATCTGATAATTTATTCAAACTATTTATAAAACTTGTATTCATTTTAACACAATTTATATTTTATTTAATAATTTGAGAAACAATTAGTTGTTTTGTAAACAATGTTTAAGACTAAGACTTAGTAACGCATTGATTGTCTTCAATGCAGTAATCATTACTTATTAATGCTTACAGTTTTAGTGCTTTCAAAGTAAGTTCTTTTTTCCAAATCACAATTCATATGTCCTCTTTCTATTATGATATTTCGAGATAAAATCAGCAAACAAATTTAAGCAATTAAGTCATAGATCCTGACTAATTTATAAGCCTTCTTCGCTAAATAATTTAAAATTTTTCTTAATAAATTTATTTACATGCTGAAACTAGTGGTAATATTTTAAAACTCGAATATTAAATTTTTGTTTATTCACCTTGAAGACTATTGAATGTTCTAGTTTCAATATCCCTATGAAATAGTTGGAATTCAGTTAAAATGTTCTCACAATAAATATAGGGATGGGCAAATACGGATACAGTCCGGATATCCTTAAACTCAGATTTTGACCGAGACACGCATCAGGGGTAGCCAAAAAAGAGTATAGCCTAAATACCTCCCTCACTGACTTTTACACCGTAGGCAAAAAATTCGCATTTTTATCTTGTTCCCTTTGTGAATTTTTCATATTCTGGAAATTTTTATACCCATCCTGACTTCCTGAGAAAATTTCAAAAAATACCATAGTCAATTTGTTATGAAGACGTAGCATGATAATAACATGACAATATGATAATATATTACAGATTGCTTCATGCATCTACAAAATTTGAGCCCGATATTAAAATAAAAATGTCTTGTAATATACTACACCGGGGTTAGCCAAGATCGGCCGAGTCAGAGGAGTGGGGTCACTATCTGTTCATTGAAAATCACTTGATCGAAATCATATCGAAAATTACTTCATCGAAAATCACTTCATCGAGAATAGTTTTAATTAATAAAAAGTCCCTAAATAAAGAGTAGAAATGTTTGAGTGACCAAAAATAACCCCCCGGTAACCTTATTAGGCTACCTGGGGGCTTTTCTATGTTGGAAGTTTTTAAAAGTTTTAATATATTATACAACATTAACTTAGTTTTGAATATTATTACTATATTATACTATATATTATTACCATAAAAGCCCCCCCCCCCCCAGGTAGACTTATTGGGTTACCTGGAGGCTTTTTTAAGTCACTCAGTTATTTCAAAATTTATTAAAAACATCCGACATAAAAAAGGCCTTAGGTAGCATTATTAGGTAACCTGGGGGCTTTTTTGGTTACTCAAACTTTTCTACACTTTATTTAGGAACTATTTATTAATTAAAACGATTTTCGATGAAATCATTTTCGATGAACAGAGTGCCTCCGGTCAGAGGGTATAATAAGTGAAGTATTTTAAGAAAATTTTCTAAAAAAGTCAGAGGGTATAAAATTTTTCAAAATATGAAAAATACATAGGAGGAGTAAGGTAAAATTACGAATTTTTTGCCTGCGGCGCAAAAGTCAGGGGATATTTTACAAAATCTTAAACTCAGTGAGGGTATTTAGACTACATTCGCCTTGACTGCCCTTGTTTTTATATATTCTTGTATATTACAGATTGCTTAATGCATTAGTGTGAAAACTAAAATCCTTATACCGCCAAGTTCTTTATAAATAAAATTTGTGTTTTTAAGTTTTAAACAATTATTCAAATACTTTTGATTGATTTTATCAGCAATAGAAGAGAAGGTTCTGATTGAGTCACACTCCCAGTGTCGATTTGACATATCTCAATAGCAGATTGAATACAAAGTTTAGTTTATATGACAATTTAGCGCTGAAAACATAAGAAGTCTCTCTTTTATTGATTTGAATGTGAATTTATTTTTG
This sequence comes from Liacarus xylariae, assembly GCA_034693365.1. NCBI lineage: Eukaryota > Metazoa > Arthropoda > Arachnida > Sarcoptiformes > Liacaridae > Liacarus > Liacarus xylariae. Next base: position 15,685 of record JAQFXN010000902.1, read on the forward strand.
TTTAACAATTAATAACAAATAACCCAATCCTTAGAGATAATGTGGACCTACAAAGAAGCAATATTTTTCTAGTGTCAATTGATTTTAATTAATTAATCTGTTCCGTGATTTTATCTTGAAAAATGTTTTTTCTTTTTCAAATAATTGATTTTATTCTCAACACTTTTCTGAAAATCTAATTAATTGTATTGATTTTGTGGAGAAATAAAAAATCTATTTATTCCAACTTATAATAAATCATTTATAATCAGATATCACTAACAACTAGTCCTCTATAAAGTAATATAAAAAGAAAAGAATACTTGTGCTGTGAATCCAGCTGTGAATTATTATTTAAATTCATAAAATGTTTCCACAATTTCTCTATTCAAATACTATTGCTTTAAATTATTAATTCAGAGTCGGGTTTTCGGGTTTAAAAGAATGTATAAATAAAATAGTTTACAATAAGTCTAGTATTTTAATTCAAAGGTATCTCTGTGTATCTCTTAAAGTGGTCTGATCTTATAATATCGGTAACAATATTGACATCAATTGATTTATTTGACAACTTTTCTTTTCTAAAAAAAGACTTAAATATATAAATTGGAAAGATGTAAAACTTTAGAGTGAGTCATCTGAATATTGTAATTCCATTAATCCACATGATATCTCTGGATAAGTTTATTATTGGAATAGCCAATATCGATCTATACAGGTGAAAATAACACAAGTTATTCACATAATTAGTCAGAGTAGTAATATGCTTTATGAAGTAAAGAAAAATTACTGTGTGAAATTTACCTGCATCAAATAGCTCATGCAATATACATAGCTTTCAAATAAAAAGCAATTTTATTTAATCGATGAATATGAATTTCATATATAATAATAATTATAATTTGTCATAATTATATTGAATTAACAGAATTTGTTTCAATTTTTAAAATGTTTAAAGTTATATTAGAAATTCTTCCTATTGTCATTTTTCAAATTTCCACACTAAATTGCTGAATAATAGAGATTGACTATAGACACTCTCCTCATTAACTGTCATTAGAATAGAGATCCAATGATTGAATATTGAGTTATTTGATACGAACTTTAGGTCGCCCAGTCTGAAACACAAAGGAGATCTTTTAATTATTTTCTAAAAAGCAACAAAACCCATTTTTATTTTGGTTTTAATTTTGAAGCCATATGCTTGGATATATAAAAGTTATCCGACAACTTTTTATAAATCTAATTTTCGTATTCAAATTAGTCTATTTTGAATTCAAAATTAAAGTTCATTAAGAAATTTAAGCGTCCAGATAACGTTACTTTAATTCGGTTCATGTAAATATTGGATATTTATTATGTCATGGGGGGGGGGTATACACTAATGCTCACCATACTTTACATCTATTGCTAATGAAATTTTGGAAACTTACTATGAAATGACTTCGAAAAACCAATTATTTTTATCGATTTGTCAGTTAACAAACGGAAAATACAAAAATAATTATCCAAAACAATGTCAATCAGTGATCAGCTTTTATTGGATTAAAACGTTCATTGAGTGAAATTATTTCAATTCACTAAACATTTTATTTTTAAAGTGTTAATTGTTTATAAAAATTTAATCCTTATATTAGATATTTTATTGAATTTAATAACTATTTGGCCGAGAACAGACTCAAATCAATTAAACTTCTAATAAAAATTAGAGTATTTTACTTCAAAACTAATTCTTTGGGCTCTTATTTCTAAACTATTAATAGGATTCAATTGTCAGAAATTTTAATCGACTATTGTGTTAATTTTTTTTTGTGTGATGTTTTCATTTAATAAACTGTTCAATAAGTTGATTAATAATCTTCATTTAGTATTCAGCACTTATTGTTTAGAATTTATTAAAATAATTTACGCTTAGGAACAGAAAAGCGATTTTACGATCTGTCAAAAAGTAGAGCTTAAATAATATTTTTAAAAATTATCATTCATGAGAACAAATATTTTTTAATCGATTAATCATTGTTTTCATGAGAAATAGATGTTAACAAACGGGGAAAACAATAGAGAAGTGAACAAAAAATGTCAAAAAACATATAATTACAACTAAAATAATTCAATATAAAGTATGATTCATATGTTTTTCCACAACTTCCTAATAGCTCGCGCGCGTGATTCTGATGTCTTTGAGTGTCAACT
>JAQFXN010000903.1:0-17846 GCA_034693365.1 Liacarus xylariae
AGTCATATGAAAAAGAATTGTTTAATCGCCAAAATTGCAAAATTAAATGTAAAATTTGATAATTTAAAGGTGGAATTCAACTCAGAGATCATTTTAGTCCTCAGATATGATTACATAATCGTTGGGACACAAAGAGTACAATCCATTTACAGATGTATTTATTATCAAAATTCTCTTTAAACTAATTTTGTTGAATAAAGACATAATTCTTAATATTGAGAGTTTTCGCTCCTCTGGATGTTGACTTTGGAACGTGGCTTTGGACCAGCCGTCCCCCTGGGAACAGCTCTTCGGTGTTGAGCGGTAGTGTTCGGTTTATTTCGTTAATCTCTTTTCATACAACTTATAGTCCGTTCGTTTGTTACTCAGGTTAGAGCCCACGAACTTTAAGGCAATGGCTCTTTCCGTAGACTTTGCCCCTCAACCATAGGTGGACTGTTTGGCCTACCAGTTGTCGAGACCTCGTGTCTTATAAGTAGAGCGCTGGAGGTAAAGTATTCAAAATAGATTAACCTGTTTACTTCAGGTTCTTGAATTGACTGCTCTGGTCTACGGTCTCTTCCTCTCTCTCTCCCCCTCTCTCCCCTTCCTCTCTCCCCTCCCTCTCTCTCCCCTCCCCTCTCTCCCCTCCCTCTCTCTCCCCTCCCTCTCTCTCCCCTCTCTCCCTCTCTCTCCCCTCCCCTCTCTCCCCTCCATCTCTCCCCTCCCTCTCTCTCCCCTCCCCTCCCTCTCTCTCCCCCTCCCTCTCTCCCTCTCTCTCTCCCTCTCTCCGGTGATGTCGAGGATCTCCTGTTTCAACCGCTGCCTTAGGTAAAACCATCTTTGTCTCCGTCCAGTCATCTTAACCGAACCCCGAATATGTAGGCACTTAGGTCTACGTTGTGATGAGTACAGGGGAATTTCTAGCGTTTCACCATTAGTCGTCTTATGCAGGCCTCTCTTGATGGAACCGTCCTCTGGATTTCCTTCTGCTGTGGTCGCTCTGCCCTTTATTAGCATCAATCTACTATGGTAATAAATAACTCTTAGACTGATTTCAATGCTTAAAATAGCGTTTACTTTATCAGAAATTAGTTTAAGTTTAATAATACATTTAGAGTGAATAAATAATCCATCAGTTTGACCGGACAGAATTTCCTTTAGCCATCAAAAATCAGGTTGGTAAAGATCAACTAGTAACTCCCAAAAGAGCACGGCAATACAAAGCTCGAAGGCAAAGCAACTGATCGTTCTAGTTTTCTACCTCATTTCTTCACCTGGGATCGTCAAAGAGCGCAAGCTCCGAATGTGCTCAAAGCTTGCTTTATCACTCAGCCTGTCACGCTCTGCATTAGTAGTTGTTATACCTGTTCGCATAGAGTATTCTTAAATACGCACTGCTATATAGTAGCTATATCTTTTAGCATAGGGTATTCTTAAATACGCACTGTTATATAGTAATTTTATCTTTTAGCATAGGGTATTCTTAAATACGCACTGCTATATGGTAGTTATATCATTTAGCATAGGGTATTCTTAAATACGCACTGCTATATAGTAGCTGTTATAGCTGTTCTCATAGAGTGGTCTTAAATACGCACTGCTATATAGTAGTTGTTATATCTGTTCTCATAGAGTATTCTTAAATATGCACTGCTATACAGTAGTCATAATATGAACCATAATATACATTACGGCATGTTATAGTACTTGCATTAGGTATCAGCTTAAGAAATTTGCGGCCACCTGGCACTGGGAAGCCTCAGGCTAAGGATTAACTTCCGTGATCATTTGGAGTGCCAGTTAAATCTGGTCTGGCTTATATGGCCATGCAACTAACCAAAGCAAGTTAATCCATGATTATGAAAGCATAGCATTAATTAACTACTATATCATTGTCTATTTAAACCTTTTTCATAGCTGTTTGTGGTAAGTGGGCTCAGAGATGGGCGACCGTTATATATTACAATATTAAGGAATCAATAGTTCGGATTAACTACGGCTGCAAAGAGTGAAATATTGTGAAACTTTCACTTTAATTAACTAATAAACTCTATATTAAATTGATTCAGTCTTCCGATATTTCTTATACAATCATAAATATATTTGAAAATGTTGTTAAAACAATGTTTTCATTTTGTTATGATTTATAAATCTCAAAACATTCTGTTAAATGAAATTAAATTATAAATTCAATTCCATTCATACTTTCAAAGATATTTAAATGGAATACTTTTATTGGGAAACACTAAACAAGATTTAGTTGTGTAAAATGGATTCTCTTTTTCAATATTATAACAAGGATAATTTCATAAAAACTGATCACAAATCAAAATTTTATAAACCTAATATCTTTATTTGCTTATTAAAGTAATAATCTGCAGAAATCTAACTTGTTAATTCAATGAAGAAACAAATATCCAGTTTCTTTTAAATGTTGGTTATATTCAAAGATGAACATGAATAAATAACGAAAAGAAATTTTGAGAAGAGAGTAAAATAAAAAAAAAATTCTACAAGAACATTTGCATTTCCACAAGCTCATTGTTTTATTATCAAATTTTAAAATTTTATTAATTATTTTTATTTCTGTTAAATGACTCAAAGATCAAACTTAGCAAGGATAACCGTAACCTAAAATTCTCGTGATTCGAAAATTTGGATTTACTACATAGGCTTTTAAAAACTCACACCTGAAATAAAGTTAACTTTTACACCAAAACTCAAAACTTAGTACTCCGATTCTCTTATATATTGAAACTATGTTTGCATGCTGTCACCTTTGTCTAGATTTTTTTTGAGAATATGTAAGCATAGTTTTGATTACTTATTATCATAAATTCAAGTAAGAACTCCTATTAACATAAATAGAAGAAGGATTATAAACTTTGATATATTTTATTCCTATAAAAACTAATGTCTATGATTGAAGTTTTTAGCCCAAATAAAAAAATCTGGACAGAATTGACAGTATGCAAACATAGTCTCAATATATAAAAGAATCGGAGTACAGGTGTTACTGTACAAAAATCATTAATAATCATATCTAACAATGTAGGGCTGTGGACCTTGGGATTAAAAATGAGGGTTTTTTTCAATTTTAAAACTTAAATTGGCCCAAAAGAAGATGCTATGCAAAATTCTAGGGTGTGCTACAAATTCTAACCTTTAGGAGGTGTTCAAAATATCTGATTATATTCTTGATAGTATAAAATTTTATTCAAATAAAAATGTGCAGTTTCTTATTTTATGATATCAATTTTGTGGAGTATATAAATGTAATAATTTCACTTTAAATAATTATAAATAGTTTATTAATTTTCAATGAAAAATTCTGAAAATGTTATAATTATATTGAGTAAGATTATATTCATTTATATACTCCACAATGTTTATATCATAAAATAAGAAACTGCACATTTTTATTTAAATGAAATTTTATACTTTCAAGAATTACAGGCATTAATACATAATATTTTGTACCCCTCCTAAAGGTGGTTACAATTTTTAGCACACCTTAGAATTTTGCATAGCATTCTCTTTTGGGCCAATTTAAGTTTTAGAATTGAGAAGACCCTTATTTTTAATCCCAATGTCGACAGCTCTTCATTGTTAGTGTTCAATACTATTTGAATGTCTTTTAATTATTCATGCGCATTGTCCAGTCTATTTTATTATAAAAAATTTACAATATCAAATCCAGAAATAAGTTTTACCCTGTTTATCGCCCTATAACGCGCGCATTACACGAAGAAGAAAGTGATTTTTTCGTATATCTATGAAGAAATTTAGTTGTTGAATCATTATTCTCGTATAGGGTTTTAGATCAGATAATCTTTCACATTTAGTAACACAAACACAATAGATTTAATTAAACTACAATAGATCTTGTGTTAATAAATGTGAAAGCTTTTATGATCTAGAACCTCATAGGAATACAATGTTTTAAATTATTTTTATTTAAAATATTTTTTAATTCATTTGTTGGAAAATTTAGTCAAGTAATTAACAAATTATCAAAGCTATCAAACTCTTATCCATATTCATTATGAGTTTTAAAATCATGTAATTTGTAATGTTTTCAATCAGAGATATCCACAGGACTTGAGAAGGAGGGGGTAAATTTTCAAATGACAGGGGGGGTTCCAGGGGGGACAAGTGGTTAAAAATGGCGATACTAACTGAATACTAACAAGCCAAAATACTAACTGAAAGCTACAAACATGTAACATGTTTTTCCTCTTATAAAAAGCTCAAAATCATACATTTTAACTTGATTTAGTAATTAACAATAATTTAAAGTATAGTAGAATCGAAAATTCTAAAATTTCACTTCTTCTTTAAAACAAAATGGAGTCTGGGACGCTATTATCCGTATAAAATAGTTCACAAAGCGTCATTATTCTACAAATTTATGTAAAGTTTACCAGTATGAATTGTTAAAAATTTCGGACAGTGGGAGATTTCTTTAAAATTTTCCGATGGGGGTCCCCTAAAACAGGCCACTAAACCTCCCCTGGACTTCCTCTGGCCAATTTTGGTTTTCAATGACACTTTTATTTCCCATTCAGTAAACAGTTTATGGTCTACTTTTAAAAATAACCTTTTTATATATTGTAAGCATATTCTGTACTAATGTTCTGTCTCTTCACTCATACTCTAAATTCCTATTATAAGTCTAAAAATTTATAATATAGAGTTGTAATTTGTTATCGATTTACAAACTGCACTATTAAGAAAATTCTAGAGTTTCAAACTAATAAATCAAAATGAATCTAAAGAGTTAAATGGATTTTTTGCACAACTCATTTGCATTCAAAAACTATTACATGAATTCTTAGAAGAATTGCACAAGAATTGCGATTTTGTTGATACAGGTGGATAAATCGTTACTCATTCGCTGAACGACTCGATGGAAAGAATGCCTCATAGAGCTCAAATTAGAAGTGATTGGAAAGAATTGCAATTGATATACACGCCTTCCGAGTATAAAACGGCGGAACACATCAAAATCGTGTCGCTCTCACTCGCTTCCGGCTCTTGGCTCATAGGTTTTTGAGTGTTCTGAAGGGAAAACAACGCCTGAACATCAACTATATTAAGAACTATATTATCATTTGTGAGACAATGTCTTAGGACTTGGCATTCAGTGCCTTATAGTGAAGAACTGTAATCCCAACGAATAAGTGTGTCCAACGAGTGCTAACGACTGCAAGATTAGCCCTCAATATTCTTAAAAATCACAAATATTTTCAGACAAAAGAAAAAAATAAACTAAATTATCCCTCAATTGAAATAATGTAAAAGTCCAAACTCTATTCTGTGATTCTTTGTGATCACTGATACGTTCACGAGATAAGTATCAATGAATATATTCGATATTCCAACTTCAGAATGAATGTGAAGAGTGATATTGGAATATCCGGCAATTTATTGCTATAGTTTTGAATTCTAAATGTTTTAATTTTAGTTCGTATTGCACACCAATACAGGTGCGCAAGATCTCAACAACAAACTTAAAATTCCCAAATATTGGAATGCGCATTCTATCTATCATACACTGCATGCGCAATATTGGGCGATAAATAGTATTCTACGATAAATGAAGGTATGGACAAGGGGGGGGGTATAGACAAATACCTTCTTGTGATAAAGTAAAATAGGACCCTGTACCTAAAAATCTTGAGAATACGGCGCCGAAGGTGCGGATTTTGGAGTATATTCTTTGACATTTTCTCTGAATACTTAGAAAAATAGCAGAAATTTTTAAATTCTTGCGAAATTTGGTCAAATTCTGTTAGATTCTTACAGAATTAATTATAATTTACCTTAATTCTGTTAAATTTTGCTAATTCTGAAATGTGCAAATTTACCTATAAATTAGTAGTAAACTAACCAAGGTTATTGTATAAAACATTTATAAATTTCTAATATAAGTTTAAATCTTATTTTGTAGATTAAAAGTATTTGAATGCTTTCAGAATTAGTTTTAATAATCTATAAATCAAATTAAGCTTTATTAAAATTAGAACTTTTTGTTTTTAAAAATAATATTTAAACATCTAATTGACATTGGGTCGAATGATACGGGAAATCTGAGCACTGCTGCGATAGTAGTTGTTTTGATAATTCGAATTGTGTGTGCAATACCGCCGCATCTTTTGAACCACACATTTCCTAAAACAAGAACAAAATTTAAAATTAAATAATTATAAAATACACCATGATACATTCACATCAGTCTATGCCAATACTACTTACTTTAATGTCAACCTCAACGCAATCGTTTGCCTCATATGTAATGCAACAGGTCAATTTATTTAAAAGTTTGGTTGTTGCAGCCTCATCAGTTATGTTGCCAAGTTCTTTTCTAATTTCCGGATTGTACAGCCATTTCTCAGATAGGGTTCGGTTGCAACTTGTCATCGATGACTGATAAACATCTAAACATTTCTTTGACACCGATATTGGTTCTACGAGAAACTTTATATTATAATTTTGCACTAATTGAGTTTTGCCCAGTAGACATTTATTAGAGTGATACGGAAATGCGACACATCGAGACGATGCCATTTGTTGCTTGTTCAATTCATCGTTGAAGCGCATTAAAGCGGTTTCGTTTGAATTGCACTTAACCTAAATTTGTTAGTTATTTAAATAGTTATAAATTGTTAAAAATATATATGAATTCACTATAATATTATCTATAAATTTAAAAATACAATTTGTAGCACAGGTCAATTATATTAGTTTTTTAACCATTCATAACAAAACTAATATATGCCAGAAAAGATATTTTAAATTTATGATAATAAATAAAACTTCATAACTAACTGAACCTGTAACAAAATTAATAAAGCAAGTTCATTACAAAATTTGAAAAATGATTTAACTTTACTTTAATTTCATTTTCCACACAATCCACTGAATCCCAAAAGCCACAGCATTCCACTTTCTGCATAACTGTCATAATTGTCTTGTTAGTAGCCTCTTCCATTTCCTTCTGTATATCAGGGTTATCAATCCATTTGCGCGTCAGTGATGCAGTACAAATGCTCTTGGCTTTATTTACTTCAGACAAACATGTGTCAGACAAAGGTCCAGAATTAACGAGTGCTTTTATATCAAACAACTCTTCTTCCATAATTTTGAATTTAAATATATCAATAGAATCAGCATGCAAATTCAAAGCCATGCATCCCATGATAAAAATAGAGAAAATTGAAATAATTATATTCATTATAAACTTTATTATTCTCTTATTTTATAAAATACAATATAAGAAATGATTGAATTAATTGATTTAAAAACTTTTATTTATAGAAAATATCGAAATTTATTATCGAAATAAAATAAAAGATAATTCATTCATATCTATAATGCACTGTATATAACTATTACCAGGGGCCAGGGGCGTACAATTTTAATAAATATAATGTGCTTATTATTTATAATTTGTTAAATACATTATGCTTAATTTGTTTCAATTAAAATTTAATAACTAGTTTTAATCTAAATTAATTATTTATTTTATACCGATTTTTGCTCTAAATCTTACATTATTCCTATATTAATGCATTCATCTGTACTTTCAATTAAATAGCTGAAAATTCCAATTGAGGAAAATTTATATTTACCTTAACTTTAGTTATGTATATAAAAATTAGACAAGTTCTCATTAAAAATATTTATATTATAATATAATATATGGAGATTATACTAAAATGGCTCAAATTCTGCTAGGTAATTTCGTGATTAGGAATATTCTATACCCTCAGACAAATAGCCTCAAAGTAAACCCTGTTTAGTTAGACACTCTTTAATTTTCTTATTGAATATTAGAACCTTCTTAAACTTTTGATAATTTTCATTCCGGGATGATTTTTCAGATCTGAGTGCAGTTTATTAAAGATCAGCTTATTTGACATTGATTTCATAATAATTCTGTAAAAATGATACCAAGTTATTTCTAATAGTTGCAAAACACACATTGCAGTCATCGTTAAACCATTGCCTAATATATTAAAAAAGAATTATTATAATTCATAAAACATTTCCGATGGTGTGCCCATTAAACCACTTTCTGGACCCCCTCTGGCCATCTCTGGGGGAAATTCCCAATTTGTTGGAAAATCTATATAGTTTGATTCTGTAAAAATATTTTCTAAAATAAATAAATATTTCATATTTGATATGTAATCAATATTTTGCACCTGCAATCTTCTCACAATATATCTTAAGTGTTAATAAACACTTCTCAACAGCCCGGATAAAATACTACAAATTATTGCCTAATATTAATAGCAACATAAGAAATATTTCAAAGTCCAGAATAATTATTTTATTCTTATTATGCACATGATATTATATTATGTCTAGAACTGAACAGAAAAGAAATAAGTCCTTGTGCAACTTTTTATTTACTATCAGAGAAGTTCACAAGATTTGACTGAAGGGTAAATTTATATTTCGAGCTATCAAAAACTACAGGGTGTCCAGGATGCATAAAATATGGGGCAATATTGAGACAAAATAATTGAATATCTAAAAGCTAGTTTTTAATTGTAAACTATGCTTAACATTTAGAATTATTGTTTATGTTGAATTAAATTCTAATTGGTAATTAGAAATGCTTACATGGTAAATTCGAAATTTCCAAGATTCCACTTATAGTTGATAACATACTGGAGTCTGAGATAAATTTTCCTAAAAATGGTTTCCAAAACTCCATTTTTCTTCATAATTTTGCAAATGTGGGAGGGGTATAGTAAGAATTTTGAGATAGGGGTCTCCTAAAGCATACGTGCCCGGGTATACCTGTACCCTACATCTGGCTACCTCAGATTTATTACGTTTTATCAATGTTAATTTTTTAAGTGATTCTAAAATGAAAATAATTCTAAAATAGAAAACAATTTAAATTTCAAGCATGGTCTTTATTTCTTGTCAATACAGTAGATATGAAAAAACTTTTATTATAGAATGTCAACATTTGCAAGCAATGAGAGAAATAACATATCTATCTGTGAAAACATTTAAGATTAACTCGTAGAGTTACCAAATCTGAAAATGATAAAAAAGGATTTTGGTTAAATTTATGGTCAAAAAGAGCAGAAAACAGGTGTTTTAGAATTCTATAAAAAGACAAAAAAGAAAAACATTTTTGCCTAAAATCAAGTTATTTATTAACAAAATCATATTTTTAAAAATTTCCTAGCTATGAGATTTTTATTATTTTTCATTAATTTAGACCAGAGATGTGCAAAGGTTCCCCTTTGCATTTTGCCAATACTCCTACGGTCAGAAGAAGATACCTTCTTATATCAATTTTAAGAATCATAATATCCTCTTTTTGGAATTCATTAAAATTCTGTTCTTATTCATTGAAATTCTGTTCTAAATTATTAGAAAAGTAACAGAACTTTGTCAAGTTCTTACTAAATTCGGTCAAATCCTATTATATTCTCACCAAATTCATCATAATTTGCTCAAATTCTGTTAACATCTTGCATAAATTAGTTGTAATTCTGCTATATTTTATCATTTTTAATTATATTCATCAAGAATTTGACAATTGCAAAATACCCTACCATGGACTAGGTGATCACTCAGATTGCTGCAAGCGAATATGCTTTATGAATTGAATAAATTTGTTATCTCACAGGCTAGAATATCAATTTCTGGCTTCACTACCCCTGATATATTTTTATTTGCCCATTCTTGATTTAGACTCTTTTTTTGTTCGTCAATACACACTTTGATGACATTAATTGTGTTTTGATTTTAGTTTTATTCTTACTGTTGGTTACATTTATTGTAATCATCAATTACTACAATATCAAATATTTTTAAGAGTGAAGATAATTGTTGTTTGAATTAACTTTTTTTGATAGAAATATGAATAAGAATGTTATGAAATAGAAGACACAATTCTATAACATTTTATATGATAATTGTATTCAATGTTAATAAAAGCCTTTATTACTGAAAAATATACAGTTGTTGAATGAAATGCCTTTTATATTCAGTTCATTGAAATATTTCATCAAAAAGAGGAGAAAAAAGGAATAAAGGAATCGTTGGGGAAAAAGAGGGGAATACCAAAACCATAAATAAACTCATTTTGAACACTATTTCACAGCAATTAATCAGTTTTTCATTTAATAAAACTACATAGGGAAAGCTGCAAATTAAAAAATCACCGTGCTTATTAGATCAAGCATTAAATTTTATTCAAAAATTGAAAATATAGCTGCCAATGGGCTCTCCTTCTATGGAAAATAAGGGGTTAAACCTATGCTATGTTGATTTGACAAATTGTATTTTTAGTCAAGATTTCTTGCTTTACTCGCAATTTATTTTTCATATAAAATACAGTTTCAAAATTGTTTAAAATCACGATTTTTAAAGAAATACATTTAATCATTTAGTTTAGTGTGATAGTTGCTGGATCACATTTTAATAAACATACTTCTGAAAACTTACTGTTTTCAAGGAATCAACACTTCGTAAACAACAATCTTGATGTATTTCTGAGGCTTTCGATCAGAATCTTCTGATCTTCATCAGAGAGATGATGGCAATAAAGTGATACCCATTTGCAGATGAGGTCTAACTTAGAGCTCAGTGGTGTCAGGAGTTAAAGTCATTCAAGGCGTTAGGTTTTACTTAAGAAGTGTTTGATTTCATACATGTGTTTACAAGGAGACCGTGGGTTGTGTAAAATAGATATCGAAATTTTATCAGGTGCAAAATAAACTTCAGACAAAATAAAAATTCACGTGTAAATTATCCCGTCCCAGTAGGTCCTTTCAAAGAAGTTATAATTATTTTAATTTTTACACGTATTGAGACTTTAGTGTACATCGAGAGTATTTAAACTTTATTTTTAATTCAATAGTTTAGTTACTGTTTGTAAATTTATGATAATATTATGTTAGAGAATAAGATATATTCAAGATTATTTTTAATTAATAATTACAGTTTTTGAAAACATTTTGTTTGCACTTTTTCATAAAAATACAAATAGATTTTTTTGATAGCATTTATATTATATAAACAGCAATTCAATCTAGCACATATTAGTGATTGTTTTAAAGATTAGGCCATAAAATGACAAATAAATTTTCAATAGAAAAAATTTAAGATATACACGAATGATAGGTTAGTAAAGTTAAAATACAGTTGAATGCAAAACCCAGGGAAGCTATTTATTGGACCTATTTCTTAATCCTAGTAAAATAATTTATAGAATCCTTATATCATTTGTAGAAAAATTTCCGAAAAAAATATGTTTTAAGATTAATTTTTATACATTGGCGCAGGTAAGAATGGATAGGCATGCTTTATAAAAACAAAACTTGATTATATTTTTTAAATCTAATTTTGTGGAAAAAAATCTCTGTAAAAAATAAAATTTAATTGATACTTTGGCCATAGCGATTTTTGAATTTCTCAATATTTGAGTAAATCTCGTAGTTTTAATAAAATTTCAATTAACAGTTTTCTATTTTTTTAAATAATAGATATTTTCTATATAATGAAAGCTAATTTCCATATACTAGGTAAAGTTTTACAGTATCATAAAAATGAAGTATTTTTCTTTATAAAACTGTAAAATTTTATTTCCGAATTAGTTTTTATAAGAACCAGGTAAGAATGAACAGGTAAGTTTTGCAAGTAAAAACAATGCCTGTTGATACTTTTGATTTTAACTCGGAGAAAATAATTTTTATCAAAATAAGAAGTTACATGTTTTTAGAAAAAATTCTAATTGATAATTGCCATGGTAAATTTTCGAATTTTTCAAAATTTGAGTACTTCTCGTAGTTTTAATAAAAGCTTAATTAACTGTTTCCTATTTTTTAAAAATAAAATACATTTTATATATTCAATATATTGAATAGCACTTCAGAAATAATGTTTTACAGTTTTGTAAAGAAAAATACTTCAAATTTATAAAACTGTTAAACTTTAATTCTAAATTAATTTTCAATATATAGAAGATATGTTTAATTTTTAATAAATAGGAAATTATTAATTAAAAATTTATTAAAACTACGAGAACTACTCAAATATTGAGAAATTCAAAAAAATCGCCATGGCCGAAGTATCAATTAATTTTTTTTAAAAAAACAATTACAGTCTAATTTTTTGGCAAAGTTTATTTTCTCCAAATTAGAATCAAAAATATTAACTGGTTTTGTTTTTACAAAACTTACCTATCCATTCTTACTTGGGCCAATGTACAAAAAAAATCATCTTGTGAAAAAATTTTCCTGAAATTTGTTTACATTTCATACAAAAAATTAAAAAATTATTTGAGCTAAGTTCAAAATAATTGCTTCCCTAGCTTTTGGATCCAACTGTATCTTATTCTCTAACAAATATTATCATAAATTTACAAACAGTAACTAAACTATTGAATTAAAAATAAAATTTAAATACTCTCGATGTACACTAAAGTCTCAATACGAGTAAAAATTAAAATAATTATAAATTCTCTGAAAAGGCCTACTGGGACGGCATATTTTACACGTGTATTTTTATTTTGCCTGTAGTTTATTTTGCACCTGGTCAGATTTCGATGTTGATTTTACACAACCCACGGTCTCTTTGTTAGAGAAATAAATGGGACTAAGCTATAACTGATTTAGAATTTATTGCTCTAAACACATGTATGAAATCAAACACTTCTAGTATTTGACAAACAAGTATTTGATTTTTATTTTGTATTTTAATAGGCAAAAAAAGATTTTTTTGAATCACCCTGGACTCCCTCTAGACCAAAATTAGCAACATTAGTCATTTTACCCCCCCCCCCTAGATTCCCTTCTCGGCTTCCTCTGACATTTCCAAGTTTGGATATCCCTGCTAATATTCCTTTATTTTCATGTATTTTAATTGTAATTTTTGTTTCAAAAACAATAATTGGTTTCGCAATGATATCATTAATTGTTTTATTATTTTTAAATATGTTCATGCTGATTTTTTTCTTGACATTTCTCGCATAATTGGTGACAAATTAGCAACTGAAACGAAAGCACCATGGCAAATCTGGATGCCTGACCAACATTGTGCGGGGTCAAGTGTAGGCAAACGGGCTGTGCTTACAACTGCACATTGTTGTGAAAAGTAAATTATTTAATTTTCCAATATTATATATAATGATGAATGTTCAATTATTTGCTTGTTTGAAGCAATAGTCCAGGGTCAGGCATCTATTCATTTCGTGTACAATATTGATGATTGGAAAAAACGCTGCAAACAATATAACAAGAGAATAATACATTCAAATTGGAGCCATGAACAATCTGATGGTGATTGTTGCTTGCTTATCTTGGCTGATCCAGTTGTAGAACAAACTAAACACTTTAAAAGTAATCGATATTGCTCATAAAACTCCTGGAAATGGCAGCATAGCTTATTCAATTGGATGGGGATTTGAACACTACAGTGGAATGCAAAAGCCAAGGAAGATATTTATTGAACCTAGTTCTTAAACCAAGTAAAATAATTTATAAAATTTTTGTTTAATTTATAGAAAAATTTCTGGAAAATGTTGCCTCAAGATGTTTTTTTTGTACATTGGCCCTAATAAGAATGGACAGGCATGTTTTATTAAACCAATACCAGTTAATATTTTTAATTCAAACTTTGTAAAAATAATTCTTGTCAAAAATAAGAAGATAAGTTTGTAAAGAATCGAATAAAAGCAATCATTTCGGTCAACGCAACACAAGCGCAATAAATCCGCGCATAGTATCGATACATTTAATGTATCGAAACAGTCAATATATCTATTGATAACTGTCAAAAACCCTATAATTACTATACAAGTGCATTCAGTACCTTTTTAGATATATGTTTCTATATATGCTGTCAATAAAAACAAATCACAATTTCAATCATAATTTATAAATTGAATATCTCTTCAACTATAATTAATTTTAATGTTATTTATTCACAATATTGTTAGTAAAATTAATACTTATGAAACCATATATCAACCAATACATTATAATTATGTTTAATATGTGTAAAATCATATTTTGTATGCTTATGAGATGTAATTCAAAATACACGGCTCAGAGGCAGGTCTTAGGCTATTCACTGTATATTTTCAGTTTAAGTCAATAAAAGCTATTTGTAATTAAATATGTATTTGTTGACTTTACTCACTCGTTCACTCTAATTCTCCTTCTTAAACACTAGGATTTATGACTATATTTAAATGTGTTCATTGAGTTCTTTATTTTCCCTCATATCCAAATTCCTATATTAAAATGTTGTATTTTAAGCTCATCTTCAATCCAATCCCTATCCGCCCAAAGTCCTTTAGTGCGCAAATATTCGCGGTTTTGTTAAACCCACCCACCATTTTGCATTATCATACCCAACATTTTATCGGTACATAAATTACACACACAATTTGATTGTTTATCCCAACTTATACTAACCCAACGTTATTTATGTTCCAAACCAAACACCCATTCAATCAACTACGAGAAAGATTTGTTTAGGAACGCTATCACAATTACGTCTAGCTTAAAACCTAGACCGACGAATCGATCTCACCCTAAGATTCGTCACACATTATTTTTAAAAAATTAAATTCATTTGGACATGGCGATTTTTTGATTTTCTCAAAATTTGATCAATTAGTGTATTTTTAATAAAATTTTAATTAAAAT
The DNA here is from genome assembly GCA_034693365.1 of Liacarus xylariae. Classification (NCBI taxonomy): domain Eukaryota; kingdom Metazoa; phylum Arthropoda; class Arachnida; order Sarcoptiformes; family Liacaridae; genus Liacarus; species Liacarus xylariae. The sequence continues at coordinate 14,673 of JAQFXN010000903.1, forward strand.
TTTTCTATTTTTTTAAATAATAGCTATTTTCTGTGTATTAAAATCTTATTCCGAATTAAAGTTTTACAGTTTTATAAAATTGAAATATTTTTTATATAAAACTGTAAAACTTTTATTCTAAATTACTTTTCAATATATAGGAAATCTCTTATTTTCTCATTTTTGAAAATGATTATTTTCACGAAGTTAGCATCAAAAATATCAACTGGTATTGTTTATATAAGACATGCCTTTCCATTCTTAATCGGGCCAATATTTTAAAAAATCATCTCGGGACAAAATTTTCCGGAAATTATTCTACAAATTATACAAAAATTTTATAAATTATTTTACTTCGTTTACGAGCCAAATCCAATAAATAGCTTCCCTGGGTTTTGCATTCAACTGTATTAAAATTAATGAAACATTTAATTCAAAATATTAACTAGAATATTTTATTGTAATTACTAATTAGCTTATATCTGTAATTTTGTTTTACGCACATTTTAATATACCCGTATTTAATACTTGGATATTATTAGTTAATATAATAAAATTATGATGAATTTCAATTCTAGAAATGAGAGTTTCTGTTAGTGTCTCGCTTTGTGTCAGTTTATTTGATTTTTATGAAATTTACAGAAAAACTATTTTATTCATCTCTAATTTTTTTTAGTAGGGAATACCTTGAAATGAAAATCAACTAGCCAAAAATGACCAAGTACAATTGATTAAGCATCAAATTTTATGTAAAATCTTAAATAATTAACTACTAATAAGGTGTTTCAGGGGGTTTTTGATGGGTATGAACTTTAGCAAAATAAGCATTAAATCTTATATCATACCTAAACCAAGTAATCGATGGAACAATATGTATATATTTGTAAAGATATTTTGTGATGACATTTCTAAAGATTACAGCTCAATAAACCCCTTGAAACGTCCCATTGGCATGTAATTTTTTCAGATTCTACATATGATATGAAGCTCAATCTGATAGGGAAAGTAATATTCTGTTTCGCAACTTCCTTTTGAAAACTTCCCTAATATTCTGTTTCTCAACTTCCCTTTGAAAAACTTCCCTACTAACCATGAGTGACTGTCTAAGGTCCACGGAGTTGAATGATTTAACTCATATAGTTTGATAGCATATTGAATGAAAATAATAACCTGTGAATATTTTTTGCAAATACGAAGGTTTAGGGGAATAATGAGGGTTTGAAAATACAATATTTGGACAAATTAGCGCACAGTATTGCTCAACCTGTTATCCGATTCACCCAATATATATATCGTTGGAAAGCTTTCATCAAGACATGTTGAACGGCATATGACACAGTCCTGACCATGACCGTCGGCATCAGGTCGAATCTGGCCATTTACCGAAGAAGAATTATTTTTGCATTATTTGATTCTATAGTGCATAAGCTTTCCAACGATGAATATATTATATCATTCGGATAACTTGATCAGCTCTACTGAGAGTTAATTCGTCCAAATTTTGCATTTTCAAACCCTCATTATTCCCTTAAACCTTCGTATTTGGAAAAAATAATCACAGGTTATTATTTTCATTTAATATGCTATCAAACCATATGAGTTAACTCATTCAACTCCGTGGACCTCAGACAGTCCCTCATGGTGAGTTAATTTTACAGTTTAATATTTTTCAAATTATCGATTAAAAAGTATTTTAAAAAATTATAAAACTTATAAATTATTAGCAAAATCTTTATATTAAAGGTGAGGATACGTTTTCTATTATAGTTCATACATTTTTTTGGTAAACTCACCAAAGTTATTGTATTTCATTTTGTAGATTGTAAATACTAGGATGAAGCCAGTATCAATTTCAACAATCTATATATCAAACTTAAGATTAAATTATTTTGAATCATGTACATGTCAATATTCACAATTCATTCAAATGTTCGTAATAGACCTTCAAATTCTTGATTTAGTAAATTATTATGATTATTATTTGTTCAACTTTAAAAATTCTTAATCTATTTTATTTCATAAATATTTATTCATTTTTATGATTTTTAATGTTTGAATGCAGACTAGTATGCTGGTGATATTTAATTGATTGAAAAAATAAAAACTTGTAGTATTAATCAATCAAATATTTTACACGATTTCTCGTACTTTTACAAACTTAATGTAAAATTACGTATAATTTTATACCAAAATTATATTTTACATAAAATATCGAACACTAGCAATAAAATATGTTTAAGGCATAGTAGAGTCGAAAATTTCAGATAATTAGATTCCATTGATAATTTAAAACAAAATGGAGTCTAAGGTCAATTTTTCTAAGAAAAGACTTCCAAAACTCCATTTTACTTCACCTTTTGCAAAGTTTACCAAAATGAATTGCTAAAATTGACATATATAGGGCAAGCAATTAAACTAAAGCAGAATAATTAATTTAAGAGAATATTTTTTAATACTGTATAATTTATATGTCAATTCAACATGTAAAAATAAACTTTTAAATTTTTATTTTATATTTATGAAACTATATTACATTTACTTGAATGATAAGGTATGTGTGAACACACTGTATCAGTTAGTACTTTCTTTAAGTAATCCGCTTCACTTTGAGCTTCAACCAGGTCATTTGGTGTGCATTGATTAGAAGACTGTAATTAATGAACAAAAAATAAATAAATTCATTTTTATTTAACAACTAATTCTAACTTTGGAGCTTTCTGAAGTGCAGATTAAAAATTGCTGTTTTTTATTCTACTAGTTAGGTTTGACTTATCCGTGCAAAATTTCAATGTGCCCTATAGACCCCTTAATGCTTTTTTGAAGGGTAATATTGCAAAATATTTACTATATTATATCATTTTGAGACGTACTTAGTTAATTTATCCAATCGATATATACATCGTTGGAAAGGTAACATTTTAATTTTAGACTGTATTTATTTTATTTATCTTATGTTATAAATACTTGAGCATCCTTAATTGCACAGTCCAATGTAAACCATGTACTGCAACATGTATTCAAAGATCGGATAGAAAATAAATCTTCTATTAAATGCTCTGGATCAACGGATCCCGACATATAATTAAAGATATCTTATGTTTTATTGAGATAACCAAGAAAAGAATCAAATATTCCATTTATATCGGATGCATTCAATGTTTCATCAATGTTATTTATAAATTCTTCACTTATATG
>JAQFXN010000904.1:0-17837 GCA_034693365.1 Liacarus xylariae
AATACTTTTCAATTGGCTGAACAATAATTTAACCGATTTGTCAGTATTTCTATAAACATTGTATGCAATACATGAAACTTTTTTATATGAATTCAATTCCGGGAAATAACTCTTCGATCGATAATTTTGGGAAACGAATTGTATTACGAATGAAGATAATCAGGAAATTGTTTTCTACTATTGATGTTTGATATGATATTTAAAATATTTTTATGTTTCTTAAGAACAAACCTTTGAAAATTGGACATATTTTCCATACACTGAGACCACCGATTCCAAGCCATTGTCCCAATGATGCCTCCAAAAAGAATGTGGGAATTCCGGCCAAAAGCAGACATAATATATAGGGCACTAAGAATGCACCTGAAAATTGAGGAAATGTCAAGAATTAGTCAAAGTTATGGTATTGAAGTTCAGAATAAAGTATTAAAATTTTATCTTCTCTACAATACTCTAACGAAGAGGGATTGAAGGATTGGAGAGAATACATGTATTCGTCCAATAATTACTCGGAGATGGGATGAGTGTTTGTGATATTGTATGCGTAATAATAATCTAACACAACGTATAACATATAAAATGTCGAATGTTTGCCACTAAAAGCCTATCATATCTTATAATATCAATTGTTTGGGCGGTTTATGGCAAAAGCCAAATATATGATGAGTAAAACTCCTGAGGAGATCATATTAAGGCAATAAGAAAGCTATTACTAGAAATGAGAGACACACATAACTCACATCTAAGCAAACGCTCCCGAAAATTGTTTTCATCCCATATCTCATGCGAACATATATTATTGATATACAATATAAGGAATAGCGGCTGAGACTAACGGTAAGCCTTATGCAACTATTAGGTGCTCTACTCTATGTCTGTTCTGATGGCATAGAAAAGAATGTGTTCTACAGAATAACGCTTGAATTACTTCTTATGGCGAATAAATAAAATCGGGTTTCATTGAAATACTCGGATTCAGACTTACATTTTGTTACCAAAAAGTCTTGTAATAAAAACATTGCAAAGAATAAAAAGAAAAAAGAATGTGAAACCGACTTCAGCACACATGCAATCGGTTTCGTGTATCACATATTGACTCACTTTTGCGAATACATATTCTTTTCTATTATTCTTTTCGGTCGATATTCCGAAACCCAAATTCTTTAAGTCCACTATTTTTTCATTATTTACTTATTGTATAATAAATATCCTTTTTCTGAATCTGTTTTTTCCCACATTCTGTCGAATGTAATAAATAAGAAAAAATTTTATTCAATTCAATTCAATTGACAGTTATTTATCGAAATTTAAACTTTAGATGACATTTAAATTTCTGAATTAAATTCATTTAAGATTATAAATTAAATTTTTATTTCAATTAAAAATGTATTTTTAAAGTGTTTATTATATTCTGTCTTAATTAACATTTAAGATAACATGGATGTCGAAAATTACAACATTGAACTGAGCTATAGTAAAATTGTTGGTTAGAGAATCTTCTACAGTAATATGCTTGCATATTTATATGTTTTAACCAATATTTCCAGTTTAGGCTTAAATTAATATGATGCTTATTTGAGAGAAATTAAAATACACCAATTCATCACAACAGCGCTCAATATAACCAATATTTGTTGTTATATAATATTGCGTTATCAATGTTAATTTATCATATTGTATTGGGCGCAATTGTGTGCGATTGGATGTATTGGTGTATTTTAATGTCTCTCAAATACCACATCTAATAAGCATTATATTAATTTAAGCCTAAACTGGAAATATTGGTTTTAACCTTGCTTATCACACATAGAGTCAATGCACCAATTGTAAGCGGAGGTTATCTTTAAATATCTTTGGTCAATTTTGGTGATAGTTTATAAAGATGATGTTCACGAATATTCCAAAGTTATACCGTTAAAGTGCGCCCTTGGCATTTAGAAATTTTATTAAAATAATTGGACGTACAATAGTTGTGAGTCCAATCATTTTATGCAGAGCTGATCACAGACTAACCCGCGGGTAAAGTTATTTGTGTTATTAAGACTTAATAAGACTGTGATAACATTGATTTCCTTATAATGAGACATCCTATACACAAACTACAGTACTTAAAACGCTAGTGTAGGTAATTCATTACAAAATAATTGTATTCGTTTGTAGAAATATACAATAAAAAATGAGATACAAATTACAAAATATAAATGGACTTATAATTTATTTGATTTCAAATCAAACGAAATACTGTCTATTAAATGTACTGCAATTATAGACAAATTTTTAGGATTTTAAATAACTTTTTATGTTGATATTTCAAATCATAGACTCCTTTACTTTTATGGCAATAAAGCATGTGGATGAATTAAGTATCAAGAATGAGCGCCAAATTTGAATGGTGATCAGCTCTGTGTATACATAAAATTTTTATGTGCACAACACTCTACGACAGTCGACAATTCAACCGAATAATTCTGGAATATTCTTAATGGTTCTAGGATTGTAGAGCATAACATAATTTATAATCAGAGACTAGACAATTTCGTAAATAGGACTTTTTTTCTTGTAACTCAGATCTGTGGTAATTACGAAAATCTTTACCGATCAGGAATTTAAATAAGACCCCATTTATATTCAGAAAATTCCGAAATTTTGATATAATTCCTATTTTCCGAAAATTACAAAATAAGTCCGAAAGCATGAATTAATGAAGAATTTTATGGTAAAAATGAATAAAAATCGTTACCTCAAATCAAAAATTTTAAGAATTTTAAAATATTTGACAAACGTTTATTGAACTAGAGTGAAAACTTGTATTTTTATAATTAGTCTGAAAATTTGATCGAATCAATGATAAAAGAATTGATTTAAATTTTTAATAAATTTGATTTTTTCTCTCTTATTTAATAATTTAGAAAAAATGTTCATTAAATCCGATAATTTTTTTAGGGTTTACTTGAAAAATCTTTCAAAATTGTCGTTCAAAAATGCTGACTTTTATCCTGTCTTCTTTAAAATAATTAAAATTTTGATTTTTAAATTCCGAAATGTTATTCTGAATTTTCAGTATTTTACCTCCGATTTTACGAACGAAATTTAGCACTTTTTATTCCGAAATTGTCGAGTCTCTGGTTATAATCTAATATCTCTCTTAGATCTTTCAGAAAATCATGAAAGAAATATAACTATGATTTTTCAAACTATCAAAAACTCCTTCCTGTATTAAAATAGTGTAAGCCTTCCTAACTTGACCAAGTATAACTGGAATTGATCCAAAAATTAGAAATAATTTCTAATAATAAGATAACCACTTCCTATAATGGATGCATTGACTCTATGCGTACTTTTATTTTGCTCTAACTTAGAGGTCGAGTTAGCTATTCATAGAGTTTGAGAGAATGTTTGCATAAACTGTTTTAGGCTTAAAATATAAACATTTGATTCATTTTGAGGCCATTAGTGGCCATTTTCTATACTTCACCGCAAAAATATTTTCTGTTTTGTATAATTCAAAAACAAAATTAGTCGTAAGGGATGTCTCATTATATGTCACTATTATAGCCATAACTGTATTCTATATTTGGTACGATTCTTATCTCAAACAATATTAAATTCTCATTTACTTCAATAATTCTTGTGCTCACATAACAAAACGACTTTGCAATTGAAAGCATTGATAAAAATTAGTGTAATTTTGATTTGAAAGTAAAGTAAAACGTATTCGAAATCAATAAAAAGCTTTGAACACAAACTTTAAAGAACAGAATTCATTGAAATACGGAAATCAATTTCCGAGCATTTCATTTGCATACATACGGCCACTCACTATAAGTCAGTTTGAATTCTCTATTCGACAGGAGTTGGCAATAGTTTTACGAATTACTCAATTATAGAAATACCTATTCTTCTATCCTATAATTTCTCTTATGATAACAGAAAGAATTATTTTTCAAAGAGAATAGAAAACAGAGTTTTCTAGTATTTAATTGAGAAAAAAATTATCTTTTAGTTTTCAGTCTTTGCTTTTGTTCATAAAAATTATTGAAAAATATAATAATACTATAGAAACTTAAAAATAAGTAAAAACTCATTATTCAATTGATGCACAATTTTTTCGTCTATAGCAGTGATTGTATCATTTGGTGCATTCCTTAAATCTATTGCATACAAACGTCAAAAGCATTCTCTAAAGAGAGGAAAGGATCTGAATTTGAGAGGAGAGATGAAGAGAGAGAGAGAGAGAGAGAGAGAGAGAGAGAGAGAGAGAGAGAGAGAATGATGCGAATTATCGATTTATTTGTTAGGATGTGTTTGGTTATGAAGCTCTGAGTTCAGTATTTACGGTTGAATTCGTTTGCAACTATACCGCGAACCACTTTTTTGTCCAAATAAGTGTTGAACACAACAATTCTTTTCAGAGTAAATGTTTAATACGTATAACAAAACTCTCGTCTCATTCTTCTCAATAACTTTTTAAGGATTAGCGCTTAGAAAAGAGGAAACGTTTAAAAGAAAAAGAGCGCATATATGTTGTGCATAATTCACAGAATTTGCGGAACTGTTCCTTTAAAGCAACAAATCAGCGGTGAATTAATCTTTGAGCCCTTCTCTCTTCACACGTATAGTATAAATGCATATGAAATGACAAAATTAAATCTTGAATTTATATATTTTTTGAATCATAAAATTTGAATTTGAATGTTAGACTTATTCGTCTATCCTTTTTCGCTCTCTCGCACAGCATCCCTCTGTACAGTCTTGAGTCAATTGTGGTGATGGCATCCATAACACCCTTTGATGGCCTTCGTCTATGGCAACGCTCTGATGCCACTATCGATTTTGAATCGGAGAAAACGCGAATACGAATACAGGAATACAGGAATACACGACTACACGCTCTCCTTTTGCTTCATTGCAAGCGCTTTAGAATATAGTTTCAGTTAAAAGAGTAGTGAAAAATTGAAGTCGAAAACTGATTTTTACTGATGATTAGCTTAATTTAAAAGTAAAATTAGGCATCGCTTCGATACTCTTCTATAAATTTCACATAAAAGTAAATAATATTTCGTAAATATCAATATAAATAGTTTTAAATCAAGAATATTCTAACTTTGTTTGTCAAATCACTACTATTTTTTAAAAAACTAGCGAAGTATTGCTGTATTCGTTCAACTATTTATCTCTGATAAGAAAATTTGTATATACAAGAGCACACAATCACATGAAAGAACAGAGAGAGAAGAGGAAGTGGAGAGAGAGAGAGAGAGAGAGAGAGAGAGAGAGAGAGAGAGAGAGAGAGAGAGAGAGAGATCAGTTAATGATGGCATTGCTTTATGTGGTAAACTCTCATTCTGTAGCCAAAAGACTGAATTCCTCTCGATTTATAGTGATTTAGTGATTGAATGTTAGATCAACTGCAGAGAGATTAAGCAATAAATTGAAGATAAATTGCAGAATAAGCACAATTAAGGGAAGAGGAGTCTGAAAAGGGAATCAATTAATGAAACAACACAACAATGTTATTGACTTCAATTCAATGAAAATTATTCTTATTATTAAAATAATTATTATTTATATAAATATTTTGTGTATTTATTTATCATTTATTTGTGTGTTTAGTTAAGACTTGAAAACAATTTATTGTGAATTAGAGGACTGGTATCTGATTTCAACATGATATTCAATTATTTTCAAAAACATAATTCTTATAAGTGGAAAGAAAATTATGCAAATTTGAAGACCAGTGCTTCAGATTTCAATATAAGTAATAGTGTTGTAAAACATGTGCAAATTAAATATTGATTTTGTTTTTTGCATATAAATCATTTCAAAACATTTAATTCTAATTGTTTGAAAAGTAATATTTATTATTCAATATAAGTTAAGATCACGATTATTGAAATCCGGTGTTTTTTTTAACAATCCTGGCTTATTCTATTATTACTTTGACTAACGATATTAAACCCGGGTTTTTCAAAATCAATGGATTTCATTATTCTAGTAATTAAAACTTATCAATGCTTATAACCTGCAATTTTGTTTTTCGCAGATTTTGAAAAACCGGTCTTAAATTATTGGATATTGTGCTATATTAACTAATCATATCCAAGTATTAGACCGGGAAGTTTAAAAATTTGCGAAAAACAAAATTGCTGCTTATAACTCATAAGTTGTGCTTGGATTCTTAAATATATTAGAAATTATTGAATATTATTGCTGTATATAGAATACAAACTACAGTTCACTGCACAGAATCGGATTTCCTCACATATAAAAAATATTGTTAATAATTAGGAAGTGGCAAATAAATTGGCACAATATTGGTTGCACTCTATGGACAATACTGTTTTCGAATCACTTTAATGAGAGGCGGGAGAAAACAGGGAGAATAAGAAAGTATAAAGCGATGAGTTATTAAATATTTAGTTATTGTCATTAAATTGAATAACAAAATGGCTTAAAACAAATTATTCCCAAATCTAAAGCATATCGGATGTGAAAATAAGAATTGGAAATATGAATATGTGATGAAATAATATGAACTCGTCCTTAGATTAATAACATGATATAATAAGACTATATTATATACTCAGGAGATTACTTCAAGTTAATTTGTCTCACATATTAAAATAATTTATATGCTAATCTATCTTTATGCAAAAATTTTATATTTCAAATTTTTTGTATTTTGTATTTCAACAATTTTTAAATTTTGATTAATAAAACAATTTAAAATTTAAACTATCACATTCTCCTAAAATATTATTTTTCATTTTCTGAATTTTCATATAAATTCTTAAAACTAAATATTATGGAAAGCAATAATATTATACAATTCTCAAGCCAGACTCCGGGGCATTCATGACTTATAAAAAAGAACATTGTTAAACAATTCACGAATTCATTAATGTTTAATTTTAATACTTTTCTTTCTGTTATTAATCAATGAAATATTGTTTGCAAAAAATTATCAAATGATTGTATTATAACCAAGAATACAAATAAGTTGTTTATGTTGTATTTCGCGGGCATAGATCTGACATCACTAAATTTATAAAAAGTATATTTCGTTACGTATACTTTATTGATTTTAGCCCTTAATTATTTTAAAGTAAAAATTTTTATTCATCTTATACTCTATATTTTTAAATATAGTCTTCACATAATGAATTGTATGTCATTAATGAATAGTAAAACTGCTTAAATCAGTTCAAAATTACTATTCATTAATGACATACAATTCATTATGTGAAGAATATATTAAAAATATATAAAATGAATACAAATTTTTTACTTTATAATGATTAAGGCTAAAATCTAGTAACAAGAAATAATTTTTATGAATTAAGTGATGTCAGATCTATGCCCGCGAAATACAACATAAGCAACTTATTTGGCTTTTTGAATCATGTTTTACCTGAGACTAACACTTGTATTTTTTTAGAAACACATGGTATTGACGCAAATACCTATCTCCTAATTAAATTAATCTAAATGTGCACAGAAGCTAATGGGAACTATAAATTATGGTGTGTCTTAATTGATTATGTCACTAGGATAGTATGTCATTAACAAAAAACAATACAAAAATTGACATATTTTCTATTCATAATTATTTTACAGAACAAAATTTCTGATAAAATTTCGGAACAAAATTAACTATTCATTTACCGTATATTACGAATATTAGCATAAATCATATGTTATCTAAAATTATTTTTGATTTTCTTTCGTTATATTTTTTTCTAATGATAACAGTATTATATAATATAGTTATTAACTTTACGTATATTTAATTTTGTTATCAGTTACTGCCCTAAAAAAAATCTGTTGATTTTCACTCTGGAATAAACCAAAATTTAACTTCAATTATCAATTAATTATAAATGTTTTTTTATTAAAAGTGTTTTATCGTTCATTCATTAGTTTCTCTTTCTTTTAACTCACAAATAAAATATTTGTTCTTATTTGCTCAAAGATTTGAGTTGAAAGTTATTTATTTCTCCACTCTCTCTACTTTCATCGCATACTTCAAGAGTGGTTTTGCACAGAACCTACAGTAACTGCTCAAGTGCTGACTCTGACAACGGTATACATTACTGTCACAGAATACCAGTTTTACTGTACTACACAATACAACATCCAGAAATAAAAACACCCAATAATGAAACAGTCATGTGAGAGGAGGACAGGGAGGACAATAATAGTAATTGTCAAAACAAGACAAATGTTTTCATAACAAATAGTTTATTTTGATTTAATTTAAATTGAATTTTAATATTTTTATAATACAAATATTGTGCACAAAAAATTACTATGCTTATATTAATAATCAAAATGTAATAATTATATTTACTAAAATATATACATGTATATTATTCTCATAAACCAGAAAAACCAATAAATTTTTGGGTATAATTTTAAACCACAAACCAAAGTATGCAAACATATGACAGCACCGAAACCTACAGACCTTTAGTAAGTATCTTGAAAGTTTTATTTTTGACCTTTAACAGCTTAAAATTAAATCTATTTTTTCAATAGTGGTTTTAAAAGTGTTTTTTCATTTTCTTATTTCATTTTTTAAAAATTAATAAAATAACTATCACAGACAGGTCTGGTCTATCTGTTCAATCTAATGGTGGGCACGGGTGCATTAACTATGCCAGCTGCATTCGCCAATGCCGGATGGTTGGCCAGTATTGTTGTAGTACTATTACTATGTGTTGTCAGTTATATTACCACAACATTTGTCATCGAATCAATGTCTTTGGCCAACGCTGTAATCAAATATAGAAAATATAATTCCAGAAAAGGTTTTCCACAAAACATAAAATTACTTAAATTATAAATAATTATTTACTTCTTCTACACATTTAATGCATGAATCGATTGATTAATTTTTTTTCTATTTTGAACAAAAAAATTGTTATAAAACAACAATTCTTAAGAAAAAATTATTTCTTTTGATTCAATTCCCTTCCTATCAGTCCGTAAACGGATAGCGCCTACTGATCGTCACAGTGAAGGCCAGACTAGCCGTTGCAACACTTCCACTACTTCTTCCTCTACTACTCCTACTTCTATTAATTCAGATATTATCAGCACTTGTACTGAAAAACTTCCACTTTTAGAATATAATACAGATTCAGACAATGAATTAGACGCCGATTCGGACGAGACTACAGACGAGTCCAAGTATTTTGATATTACTTATAAAGTGGAATTGGGGGCAATGGCCGACCTGTTCTTCAATAGGATTGGTGTCAAACTATTCTATCTTACAATTGCTGTCTATTTATTCGGCGATTTAGCGATATATTCGGCAGCGATTAGTAAATCGTTGCGCGACATCACATGGTTTGTCTGCTCAGTCAAACATTTATTTAATTATTCATTTGAAATAATTATTTTTATTTTAATTCAACTTTAGGGATTTAGAGGGGTATGTGTCTACACCTTGTAAAATTTTATATCAATGATGCCACCCTTACTAGTTATGCTAAAAAATGTTTATTATGTGTTAAATTCTAGGTACGTTTTATTAAATTATGCCCTACTTTATTGAGATTCCTTAAAGATTAGATTCTTTTGGGTTCAAATATGTTCTATCCTTGAAAATATTCCTTATCTATAAAAGGCTTATCCTTACAATTCGCCACAAAATTAGTCAAGTTATCCGGGTACTCAAGGACTTATAGAGTAGCTTTAAACAAGTTTAATTTTGGCGTTAAAAACAGAGATTAAATTCAAATTGTTACTTAGAATTCAAAATAATTACCAATGGATAACCAAAATAAGGAATCACTAATTTTAATAATCGGATAACTTTTTAGAAATTCTTTTCAAAAGGGTATGACTGAATTTAATATTAGGTTAATTTTTCATATATAAATAATTTATACTACGTTCTTCTAAGATTTTGAGCATAAAAAATTTACAGTATTATTTAATTATCATCTGCATCACTGATTTAACATCAGCCTTATCCCCTATACTCTTTTTTGTCTCGATATTTTGAGGTCATTTTTAAAAAGTAATATTAATTTAAATATATTTCAAAATTAGATTTTAAAAAGTTATTTTTTCTTATTTTTGAACAGCAATTATGACCACCAAAACTGCAACCAAAGCCTTGTGCTAACCGACCAGTGCTGGTCTCAGGTCCAAAGTATTGATCGAAGAAATGCGTACCGAATATATTTGGCCGTAACCCTCGTCTGTATCGGACCCTTTGCTTTCTTTAATCTACAAAAAACCAAATATTTGCAAATATTGACTACACTTTTGCGATGGATTGGTATGTGATTTGACTTATTTTCAATTTCAATCCTCCTATTTTATTCCATTCCTCCCACTCCACAGCGTTTATATCGATGACAATCATAGCAATAATCGGTTTGATTGCCGGCAAAGGCAATGGCAAACCCCCGGCAATGGCAGTGCGAGGCATACCTAACCTGTTTGGTGTCTGTGTCTACTCATTCATGTGTCACCACTCGTTGCCATCACTGGTGACACCGATTAAAGACAAACAAAAATTATACTCAAAAATACTTTTGGATTATATACTGATTTTGTCCTTCTATTCATTGCTATCATTCACTGGTATTTTCACATTTCATACACTGGAAGACATTTATACCCTGAACTTCCAGATCCAAAGGTATGTCTATTATACATAAGAGAGGGAGAGGGAGTGAGGGTCAAATGACTTGACATAATAATACTTAAATTGCTATTCTTTTCACACAATCACCCATTGATCAGGTGCTCGACTCCCGGTGGAGAGAATCCCATATCTCCGGTTCCATTCCTCGACTATTTCCTACCACTGTTTCCAGTGTTCACATTGAGTACAAACTTTCCAATTATAGCGATTACACTACAGAATAATCTGAAAACTCTATTCACAAACCAATCGACACAACAAAACCGTTCATTTTTCACAAAACGACTTTTGTTCCCTTTATTGGCAATCATTCCTCCGTTTATCGTCTCATTTGCCACCGAAGACCTCGAGATTCTGGTGGGAATCGTGGGCTCATATGCCGGCGCTTGTATTCAATACGTGTTCCCGACTTTACTCGTCTATTACTGTCGAAAGAAAATAATAACTCTCTGTCCGACACTCGTCTCAACGGACAAACATCTAATGTCGCCGTTTGGCCATAAACTATGGATACTATTGGTGTTAGTCTGGTCTGTGATATGTATTATATTAGTAACAACTGATCACATAATCGAGTTTACAAACTAATTAAGTCATCCAAAGCTCTACTAATGAATAAAATTCTTTTTTATCAAAGTTTATATAATTTTTTAATTTTACGAAAAATCTATTTTTAATATTATATTTAATGACTGCTATTAATCATAAATAAGACTATTATGTAATGAAAATTATGCAAAAAAATCACTTTAAAAGAATAAAATACAAGCTTTTGATTGTGAAAAACAAAAATTAAATCAGTTTTTTATTGATTGTAAAGTATTTATGACTTTATATGACTGCTTCACAAATATATTTGTTTAGTATTAGTTCACAGAATATATTTATTGTTTTGTAAAAAATAAGATAATTTAGAAGAATGTTTGATATATTGATTGAAATCAAATCAATTAAAATTGAAATAAAATTTAAGTAAAGGTAATACTAAAGTGTCTTAAGACTAAACATTAAAATAAAGTTTATTTAACTTTTGTTGTGTATCTTTACGTGTTTTGAGATATTGCCACTATCACAGCACCGGTACTGACATCCGGGCCAATGACACGCATAGGGTTTGTCGTTATTATGTATTCTTAAATGTCTTTCTAAATACAGTTTTCTTTTGAATCGTTTGTCACATTGAGGCCAATGACAGACGAAGTTGTGCTCACTTTTGTGTATGATTTCATGCCTTTTCAGGAGTGGACTATATTTGCAAACATAGTCACATCCCGGCCAATGACAGGCAAATTCTTGTCCCGAATGAGTTATAACCCGATGTTTTCTAAGATCAGCCAATGATATATACCTTCGATTGCATCCAATGATCGGACACTTATAGTTGCGTTCAATCGTTCTGTTGTTGTGAGCGTTCTTTAAATGATATTTCAAAGCATCAGAGCTTTTAAATGCTTTAACACATCCCTCGACTGTACACCGAAAGGGCCGTTCAGTTGAATGAACACTATTTTTATGTGATTTCAATGCACTTTTAGTTTTTCCTCTGAACTGACAGTCTGTTTGGTCACAAGCGAAGGGTCGGTCACTGCTGTGCGTCCACTTGTGTACACTTAAAAGCCAATCAGTTCTGAATGATTTGTTACAATCATTTAAATCGCATTTGTATTTCCGTTCAATCAATCTATGCCTGAGTTGAATGTGTTGTTTGAGTATATATTCATTTTGAGAAGTCTTATTACAGGACTCGTCACCACATTTATAGGGTTTAAAGTCTTTATGAAATTCGGATAAGTGTTTAAAATATTGTCTTTTATTCGTAAATCCATAGTCACAGCCATTGACTTCACATATAATATCAGTCAAGCGTTGATTGATTTCATCAATACTTCGCTTATAATTTGATTTTAAATGTTTAATAACTTCTGATTGAGTTATCGATAAATTCTGTTCGAATTTTATTGAATTTCGTTCAAAACATTTATGAGTAGTTTGTGTTCTCATTATATGTTCTTTCGGACAGTTATTACTTTGCGATCGCTTATGTAAATACAGATTATATTCAGTTTTGAAATATCGGTTACAATGAGTGAAATTACTAACTATTAGCTCAGCATAGCTTACAAGCGGCCGCGCGCACAACAATGAATGAAGACATTTCTTTAGTTCCATTAATGGACATTAAGATTTACAAATAGTTATTGTTAGATCTTAATTGATCTATGAATTGGATCAATTGATAATAGATTATGAAAAATAAAGACTGGAATTTTAGGCTGAAAAACATATAATATCACATGCAAACTAAAGGAGTGGTAGATTCTTAAGAATATTTCACCATTAAATGATAATCCAAGTTAATATTATCTAAAAATGAAATATTATACAGATAATTAGGCTAATTTCAATTAAAAATTCTTTTTGAAATGCTGAAACATAAAGACTTAACTTAATAAAATTTGACTAAAAAATAGCACAATATCAACGGCACCGGTATCAATTAAAGTTATGAGTAGACATCGGATAAAAAATGAACAAACCTATGGAAAGAACAGAGACTAATGTCGGCCAATATTAATAGTCGACAACAGAGACGGGATAAGGACAGGAAGGAGTTGTTGGACAATATGTTCAAATGTGGGTATTATTTGAAGTCCAATTGTTTTCGACTCTTCCGCTCATTAGTAGAGTTTAATTGTGTGTTTGCAGGGATGGGCAAAGGCCAGGATATCAGGAGGTATTTTAGTTTTGCCAGTGCTTTCTGGCCGATCATCAGTAACTGTCCATAGATGTAATGATAGAGATAGTTCCTCAGGGGGAGTGCATTCCGAACTGCACCCCTTTGCCCATCCCTATGTGTTTCACCACTACCCCTGTACGGTATTGATTCAAATCGCCCAGATACATTTCGCAACAATTGATTTCGCAAAAAATATATATTTAACGAAAAACAATTGATGTATAAAATTATTTGTAAATTATCAAAATCCTATTTTTTCATCGATGCATCCCTCAAATCAACAGAACACGAATATAGTGAAGCTTTTGGAATATATTCTAAGATTATTCAAAATTTCTATTAATTTATGCTTAAAGTATTTCTAAATACTACTGAAACAAATATTATTTTCTATGATCTATTGCCTCATTTTTGAATAAAAATAGATTTTTAATTAATTTAAAATCATGTTAAAACATAAAGAACTTATTTTATACATCTTATTGAATAGATTGTCATTTTATTATTTTGGGATTTGAATGTTTATCATAAAGTTTTTGCGAAATGAGGTTTTGCTAAATGTATTATGGTCAATTGTAGCTAACCCCCCCCCTACCCCTATATTCCCTGTCACTTATCTATGCGAACATATCTGAAGTTGAGTGATTTCACCCACTAATCAAACCCTATTTATATTTATATTATTTTTGGATTTATTTTTAATTTTTTGTTAAAATTTTTGTTTTCATTTCAGTGGAGAGACATTCGGAACAACTGTTGGATAACTTATACAATTGGGAGGAAAGACATAATCAACAAATGGAAACATTGATCAGAGATGAGAACCAAATGTTGGAACTAATGCTCGAATACGACCAAAGAGTGGATCTGAAGAAGAATGCGATTCTCATAGCTATGAATGAAATGCTTAACACAGAGTCTATTCGATTGGCATTAAGTGATGAGTTGAAGGAATTCAATGGTTTAGAACTCAGGACTAAAATCAACCAAAAAGTACTGAAAACACATTTATTTAATATTTATTAAATCATTAATAGTGTTATAGACTTTGGACTAATAGAGCACTTGTTTTATTGCACTTTAGGAACAATTACAACGACAGGCGTTCGAAGCACTTCAGCGCACCCGTGACTACAGGAGCCAAAGCCTCGGCGAACAAATCCTATTAATAGAGAATGAGTTAACAAATCTAACTCAAGCAGAGATGCAGAGAAAGGACGACCGCTTGGAGTCCATAATCAGTGATATTCGACGCCAGAGATCGAGATTAGCGTCACTTTTGGCCAAATTGTTGGAACAGAAAAGGGAACGAGAAGTACAGCTAAGGGAACAGTTGCTGAAAATGGAGCGGAGAAGACATGAAGTGAATGACAGCGACTATTGGTTAGTCCAATACCAGTATCTGTTGGAACGGCAGCCAATCGAAGCACAGATACGTCAGTATTGTATTGACGACAGAATCGGTTCAGTTTTAATAGAAGTTCACAAAGAATTTAATAGAATTACAAACTATTTATCACTTTTTACTGAATTAACTTATGATAAGTTGAATGGAATGCCAGACAAAGCACTGTTACGTCTGGGTATCGATGACTACGAGATGTGTAAACATATTAGAGATGTTTTGGACGAACAAAACTGGTCCACTACTCGGGCCACAAATGCAACTGAAGAACGGATACCTTCGGCGCCACTTCAGCACCAGTTAGGGTCGCCCTCAACAGCTTTGGCCACAGGTCTGGTGGCGGAGGCGTCAGAAATGGTGTCCAATACCACCACTACTACTATGTCTGCACTCGTATTAACCGATGAATTGTCGGACACAAGGCTTTGGAGACAAACAGAATGTGTTATTTGTTTCGAACTAACTGTAAGTCATTTTAGGATTCAATTGATTTTCGAACACATATTTCAGTCATTCGTCTCAAGAATGGGTGCAAATCCGTGATTCACATAAAACCGGTTTTACTAACAACAAAGTCCAAGATTTTCTATTGCAATGAATAACAGTATTAAATGTACAAAAGCTAAGGGCAATGAAATCCAGGGCTTGTTTTGTCTAAAATTTTTGTTTAGCTTAAAGTAATTTAAATCAGAAATAATGAAAAGGACAGTCCATTCCATCCCATAAAATGATTTAATACAACTGTTGTCACGAATTACTGAAACATTAATATAATTCTAATTAAATATTAATTAATTATTTGTTAATCCCTATTCAGTGCGATGTAGTGTTCCTGCCGTGCGGTCACGTCTGCACCTGTCAGTCCTGTTCACATCTGATCCAATTGTGTCCCTTATGTCGAGTGGAGATCGATATTAAGCAATACCTAAACATCAATTAAATGCTCAATAAATATAGGAATAACTTTTCAAACAATTGAATCAATTTTTTTTCTTTCAGTTTTTTATTTCTGTCTTTCATTTCAATTGTTTTTTATTAGACTTTGATTTTTGATTATAAAAAGTATTTTATATAATAATATATGCAATGAATTTAAAACTACATTTAAATACAATATAAACATAATATTTAATTATTTGAAACAAATATTTTTCTATTTATTCTTATTCTATATATATTTATCGATATTTATTAATAATAAGAATATTCTTTAGATAATTTAATTTAAAGCTAATTATATAATGATTAAAGTGTGCTTTAAATACAGAATTATTAATATTAAAAAAGATATGAAATAAATTCAATTTAATATAGATATTAAACATTTTAAATACATTCAAGACGTGAGAAATAGCTCCGGTGCTTATGACCAGTGCTTGTCTATAGAGTCTGATTCACAAACAAATGTGCCTTTTGTTGGCCAATACTGTTCACTAAAATACACAATAGCTCTACCCTTACCACCGAAGCCAATGAGGTTATCATAGTGTGGCATATATTTAAAATCATGAAAATTTAACTATAAATCAAAACAATTCTATATATTCTATAATTCGCGGACTATTACTATGGATGAGTACAATCAAAATAAGAGAGACAAACAAGCACAGGTAGTGGAGTTCGAACATATTTGTCCAGGGAAATTTCATGGAATGGAAGGACAATGTGGAAAATCGATTTCTCGAAACGAAGATATGTTCGCACATGCATTTGGATATACGTTTAAATGCAAGTATAATACAGATCCGACCTGCGCTGTTATACACGAGAACAGAAGTAATATTGAGCGCCATATTGGAAGGAAACATAATGGTAAAAAATAAAAAGGTCGTTTAGTTTATATCGTTTTTTATAAATAATAATTTTTTTAATGGTTTTAATTTTTAATATTCAAATTGTAATACAATTAAAATAAAAATTAAATTGTTTTAATGATTAAAAAAAGTGTGGCATATATTTAAAATCATGAAAATTTAACTATAAATAAAAACAATTATAAAATACATAAACAGATTGTACTGTATTAATGGATGTTTGTATGTAACTTTCATCTTCGGATGCGTACTCAAATACGAGATTCATCTGTGGATGTGCACTCGTAAATGAGTGTATATCCTGGGATGGGACTCGTAAACGAGTGTGCATCCGAAGAAGAGACTAAAAAGGATGTTATTTTAATATAAAATGAGCTGCAATTCGATGAAAGGGGGATTCGAGATTTAACTCTCATATTGTAAACTTTATTAAATAG
The DNA here is from genome assembly GCA_034693365.1 of Liacarus xylariae. Lineage (NCBI taxonomy): Eukaryota > Metazoa > Arthropoda > Arachnida > Sarcoptiformes > Liacaridae > Liacarus > Liacarus xylariae. Next base: position 17,060 of record JAQFXN010000904.1, read on the forward strand.
CTGCCAATAAAAGTTGTAATTAGTTAAGAAAATACTATATTTCATTAATAGCTGTCAGATATTTGTGTAAGCGTTTGATTTAGCTGTCTTTGGGTCACAAAAGCTGTCGTAGAAGTCTATTGTCACTTTTTTGGCTGTTTTGGAAGGACTCTTGCCGTAAAGCTGCCATTTAGTCTATCTGTGGACAAAACTTGGGACGGAATTGATTACAAAACAATATAAGCGCGAGTTAAGATGATACGATCACATACTGTGAATAATCTAAATCAATACGAAGAAGTAGTCAAATCCTGGAACTGGGATAAGTTATGCCGATGCCGTAAAATCGAGAATGGAAAATCCAGATACTATAAGCCTTTCACAAACTAATATTCCTTCAACACGACCCAACTCACCTGTTAACTATCCCGACAAACAATTAGTCTATGGAGGAATGATACACCCATGTGTTTATGATGGCAATTTAGATCCACAGATCTGGATCACCGAATATTAACTTATAGCCGATGGGAATTGCTGGGACTCAAAGATGGAAGCACGCCGTTTAATAGCTTATCTTAACGGTGTTGCGAAAATATGGTTTGTCGAGAAGCGACAAGTTAAGCCTGATATGACATGGGAAGAAATAAAAATGGGGTTGAAAAACAAATTCACTAATCTTGTGAAAATATGTTGGCCATGGAACGCATCTCAAGGAAAAGACAAAAAACTGAATCATTCGAGATGTACTGGTTCAGCAAATTACAGTTAATTAAATCACTCTGTCCAAATATGAATG
>JAQFXN010000905.1:0-17832 GCA_034693365.1 Liacarus xylariae
TACTGATCAATATATGGACAATGCAGTAAAGGCGTTCCTCCATGGATAAAAATAAAAAATCGTAGGTTTATATTAATCACAGTCAGTCGTATAATCACATCGATTAGACTTGTAAAGTAATTTAATTTAACCCATTCTTAGAGATTCTGTATTCATCGACTATACATTACAGATATTGAATGATTAGTTCAGAATTGTATTTAATTTGTACTAAATTATAGTTAATATACTCTTAATTGAGTTTTGTTTTATTTACAAAAGTACTGTTATATTAAAAGCATGAGTTTTGATGTGTTTATATGTAAGCCATTACCCAATGAAAGACGATTCATATATTGGGAAACTCAATAATTTCTATCCCTTCACTACATTTAGTCTGTCCTACACATAAATAGTGCAAGAATTTTTGATTTTATTAGTCAAACCAATAAAATTAAGTGTGTTAGAATATCAAATAAATACTAAATGTTAAAGCACCAAAATAATAATGTCCTAAAAACCTTTTGAAAATTGTTTGAAAACTATATAAGAATTATTTAAATAAGTGAAATGAATGTTTTTTGTTAGAATAAGATGTTGAAAATACTTTCTGTTTCGTCTTATTTAAGAAATGAAACAGGGGTCGCCATGGTCGGCCGAGTCAGGGATATTTTGAGAAAATTTTGCCAAAAAGTCAGAGGGTATAATTTTCAAAATTTGAAAAATGCACAGGGGAGAGTAAGGTAAAATACGAAAGGGGGTATTTTGTCAAATCTTAAACTAACGGGGTATTTAGGCTATATCTCACTTGGAGACCCCTTAAATAAAATTAAGTCATTAAATCAGTTCTAAATATGTATCTGTCAACCATCAAATCAGAATCGATCTGTACTATTAAGTAGGTATTACGTAAGGATGGCCAATCAACTCAGAGGGGGTATAGGATGCTGGTAAGAGCCTCAAAATCACAGGGGGTATGAGATGGGGTATTTTTCAATCCTTAAATTCTTGCAGAATTTGATTAAAAATGACGTAATTTAACAGAATTTAACACAATTCAGCCAAATTATGATGAATTCTGTAAGAAATTAACAAAATTTGGCTAATTTTTCTAAATATTTACACAGAATTTCAAAGAATGTGCACAAAAAACGGCCCCTTTTTAGGGGAGTGGGTCCTCATTTTTTCTTCATCATAGAGGACATACCTCCTATTGGGCATCCCTTGCATTAAGGTTAGTCATGAGGTCGATTCTGATTTGATGACAGCTACATATATATTAGATTCTGGTATTCATAGTCTTTTTGTGAGTCATGTATATTTTAATAATTTTATTACAGGTATTTGGAAAGTTGAGGAAAATAAGAAAAACAAGTTTAGAATTTCAATTTTAGGGAACAAATAAAGCGAAGTTAAAATGCAATCCAGACATGAAAATATTTACTATTACATTTTTTATTTGCTTAAAAGAGTCTTTCTTTTGAAATTGGAAATATATCCTGGTTAAACTAATACGTCAGTTTTAAATACCTTTATTTGAGTTAAAATACTCATACATATATCTCCTTGCTAGAGGAGATCGTTAAGTGTACTATCACCTCAGGAATCAAAAGACATCTGAAATGAAGTCTATTTTTACAACAAAACTCAAAATTTAATACAGATCTTACTGTATAATAAACATTAGTATTGTTTCATTAGTAATCATTTCGATTGATAGATTTGACTTTGAAACTATCACAGTTCTGGTAATGTGTGAATAAAATTGAACTAAAGAATGAAATTGTAACTGAAAAAATGCATTTTTGTTAATTTTACATTGAAACTAAATCATAAATATCTAAATAATGATTTCAACTCAACTAAAGTATTATTCTATAATTCATCTTTCATTCAAGTCTAGAGTATCTTTACTAATGCCAGTAATTAATAGAAAATTGAATATCTTTCTGATAAATAAAACTTTGTAATGAAGTTTCTTTCCAGATCAAATTGAACGTTTCTACTTTTCGTTAGCAAAAAAACTAAAATAGTTATTTACCGTATCGTTAAAATAATACTTGGCTATTCTGGCTATATTTCGCGGCAGCATATACTGTATACATGGTACTCAAGTCATGATTGGCCAAGATTCTAACTCCTAGGTTCATACTGTATACCAATAAAATAGTTTTTATATGTGACCTTTGATTCTCTATAATTACTTATGCCTGGTCACTTGTTTACGGAAGAGTTTTATTTTTAGATAATGTTTGGAATAATTTATTTTTGTTGCTCAGCTTTGTTTGTTAAGTTACAACAACTTTAACATATTATAATAAAGTACTATATTAGTCATCGATTATTCGGATGATTCTTTATGGAAAGACATGTTCTATTTTCTACTGATTTCTGTATCAGTAAAGAGAATCTAAAGAATGAAAGAATAATACTTTAGTCGTTGTGGACTCGAATAAAAATCATTATAATATAAATATTTCTAATTTGGTTTCAAAATAAAAAACACAAATTAATTGGGAATTCATCAATTAAGAATCAACTAGCGACGATCACTGATAGTACATTGCTATCTGTGCTAAACATTAAGAAAAGTAAATTATTAACGAACTTTGCTGCCATCGTTTGTATAAACATTCAAATAAATTAGATATTTTTCACAATTTATAGAATTAATTCTATATAGAAGAACGCGAAAAAAATTTCGAAGGTTTATAAAATTTTAGTTTCTATTGATAATTCTCAAGATAAAAATTTGTGCTGATGGGGTAGTAAGAGGGGTTTCATGGGTGCAAAGTATCAAAAAGTAGAAATACTATTCTATTTTAGGATCTGATCCAAGTGTTCAGATGATACTATATATATACTTATATATATTTATATATATTTGTAAATAATTTAATGCTAGAATCTCACTATATGTTAACCATTCTTCGGCGGCAATTGGTCATCTCCGAACTCATTCCGATTACAACGGCCAGAATCGTGTCATATATGGTTGAACACGTCTTTATATGAGGTTTACAATGATATATATATTGTGCCATTTTATCACTTGGATCAGCTCAAAAAATAGATTATAAGTTCAATTGTTGATCATTTTCACCCCCATAAAACCCCATTAATACCCCATCAGCACAAATTATCTTGAGAATTATTAGTAGACATAGTAGAATAAAATAAGCTAAAAATTTTTAAACATTCGAAATTTTTTTTCGCGTTCTTCTAGAGTAATACAAATAGTCTAAACTTTGAGCTCCAAAATATATACACAACTTTTTAGAATTATTTTTGAGGTGGTTTTCCAAGTCCGGTATACAGATAGAAAAATTTTTGGCCAGTAGAAGGCTTTGAGGGCAAATATTTTATAACTTTAACATGAAATTTTACACAGAGTTCGAATATGCCAACTAATAATTTCTATCTTGGAATATTTCTAAAATATTTTGATATTGAATTTCGAATTCTAGGCAAAATAAAATCATGTATTTAATCTATCCAACTATACTGAATATGAATATCACCATAGAGTTATACTTCGGATTGGTACATTTTATTCTTGAATACATTGGATAAATTATACTGTATCAGTATTCAACTAAAAAATTCTATAAACAATAAATTAATCGTAAAAAAATTTCGTCTAAATTCAACATTCAATGTCGAAAAATGTCAATAAATATGTAAAATAGAAATTTTTAGTTGGCTAATTCGAATTCTCTGTAAAATACAATATTAAAGAAGTTAGAAAATGATTTCTGCCTGAATATTGAAATTGGAAAAGCACTTTAAAAATAATTCTGGAAAGCTAGGACCTAGAGCAAAGTAGACCAAAATGTGTTCGCGAACACAATCGCTTTCATAATGTATTTGAATACTGGGACCAAATTACTGACCCTTCAAATTGGATTACTATTTGGACATTGCTGGCCATTTTAATAAGTCGGCGCTCATTTGACCTAGTGGATGTTTGACCTATTAGATGTAATTTTATCATAGATAATTTTAATCACTTTTTAATTATTTAATAGTTTAATTTTATATAATAAGTTATTTATATCAAATTATATTTACAAAAAAAGAATTATGAAATACTAAAAATATGTATTATAAACTTAACACAAACTTAAAATGCACATCTAGTAGAACAATCTTTCATTGTTTCATTTTATTTTATATTATTTGATTAAACTGTGAGATAAATTTTTTTCATTCTCAAATAATTTGAACTAAATTTTATTATAGAGTATCTATCAATGGCTAAATTTGATTTCAAACTAATATTTGGCTATAGTTCACAGATTAGTATAATATAATAACTTTAAGCGAAACATTTAAATGTTAATATATTAGCTGTGCATTATAAATTTGTGTCGGGTTTATATCCCGTATTTAAGATTATATCATTATAACAATTATTAAATTGATTTATTAGATTTAATTAGTTTAGTTACAATATATTTTGCCAACAGATTGAATAAATATATTTTTGTAATATTTAATTTTTTAAATAAAGATTAAATTATTAGTAAATGCAAATTATTTTTTAAATACAAATAAAATATAACATTGTCAAATAGATTTATAATAAAAATTAAATTATTCTAATTAAAAAACATCTACTAGGTCAAACGTCTGTATTCCCATTTTCATATGATCAGGATTATCTACCGTCTAGTCTCTCATATAATTAGTATTAGTCCATTCAAACCTCTTTGCACATTAGCCCACAACTACTGCAACCTAATAAAATATCAAAGCTTAATTGGATAAATATTATGCATAATATCATCTCATCAAATAGTAAATTTGGTAAAATAATAGTTAAAAATGACGTCACACGAACCAGTTTTTATCCCTGATATTCATTCGTATTTCCTGAAAAGTAAACATAATTTATATAGCCAAATTGATTTTATGAACTAATCGATTCAGTTAACTAAATATCTCAAACCAAACGTGTTAACAGTATCGAGAAAGCACTGTTCTATTTTGATATTAAGGGCTATTATTAAGTTTAACTGAAAATACAATAATTTTGAATCGCTCTTTGAGAGTTTTCGGACAAAACAGAAAAACACCTATAACTATATTTACATTTTTCATACCTATGGCAAATTTAAAAATGGACGGTTGCTAGAACAAACGTTAGTGTTTGATCTAGTTTAGATTATTTGACTAATATGCTATCGAGAGCTAAATTTCAATTTCAAATAAAAATTTTGTTATAAAGAGTTTCTATCAATGATTAAGTGCTATCGGTAACAGATTAATCAAATAATATAAAATAAAGCGAAACACTAAAAGGTTGGTCCACTAACCATGTATTTTAAAAGTATCATGGGTTTATAATTATGCATTTATTAAAATCATAATTAGTTGGTTTTGATTATTTTTAAAATATTTACAAATTTCAGATTAATTAAATTTTAATACAAATACAGTCGAGATCTTTCAAAAGAGGACACGATATTCATCCTGTTTTTATTTGTCCATATATTGTTAATCAATAATGTTTTATTTTTAAATAATTTTCAATACAGTAAATTTGTTAATTCCACCGGAATTATAAATCACAATTTTATAGCGTTTTTCATCGATAAAACTAAATTATGAATTAATTGAATGTCTTTATCAATGATAGCTCATTATTGGCATATTTTTACGAATAATAATTCTGGTTTAAGTATATGAATAGATTTGCATTTATGTTTAAGTATCATAAATAAGTTTTCTATAGGATTCAAGTAAGACGAATAAGCGGATGTTCGATATCTCTCCTAACATCCAGTTTGGTCCCAAAATAATCCTGAGTTTTATAACTAGTATGAATAGGTGAGTTATCATGTAGTATGGAAATTACTAATCCTTAGATACTGTATTGAAAATTATTCAAACATTATTGATAAACAATAAATGGACAATTGAAGCAGGATGGATTTCGTGTCCTCTTTTGAATGATCCGCGACTGTACTAGTCTTTTATAGACCATAACATATACACAAATAATTGTAAAAAACAAAATTTTTATATATTTCTAATGTCTAATAAATAACGTTTAAAATCTTATATTATTTATTAAAAAAAACTTAATTTTTTGATACAGTTATCGACTAATTAAATCACTCAAATTTTAACCCACACCCCGTCATATTACTGTATAAAGATTAAAAAAAATTAACCTATTTCATTGAGTGGTTTGAAAAAATATAATAATTCATTGAATACCCATCTATAAAAACCTATGATTTTTATTTTTTCATATGTTGACTTAACGTATTTTTATGTCCATTTAATGTTCAGAGTTATTGTCCAAATTATTTCAAAATATTAATTAAAAAACTAATCGATTAGTCACTATATGGAAAGCCTCTTTCAAGCTTGGCTACATATGAGCATAATGTCATTTTCTATAATTTACAAACAAACTGGTAAGTTACTAAACTAGGCATTAATAAAGGACACATACAGTATGTTAGCTGGTTCAAAATGTGCAAAAATAAAAAATCGTAGATTTATGTGTACATCTGTTAATTGTGTAGTCTTATGCTAAGCTTAACTAATAAATCATTTTTACTAATTATAAGCAAATAATCAAATATTTATAAATTATAATTCATTAATTAAGTAATTGATATTTTGTTTAAAACATTTTCATATTTTTTTAAAAATTTATTACCAGTTTTCGATTTGTATAAATGATAATTATTAAAAAATTTAATGTTTACTTTCACTTAACTCCCATTAAATAGTAATGATACTTGTTAGTGCTATTTCGTATTCTAGTTCTATTCTTATGTAAACCACCTAGGTTGTGAAAGAAATAGTGTACTATTTGTACATATATAAACTATTGCAAAGACAAAAGAATTCTGAATTCTCTAAAGTTAATACTTGGTATAAAGTATTAATTGTATTGTATTTTTTCAATTGTTTTCTATAATTAATATTAGACGTAGCCAAAATGGATGGTTCACCTTATTCCATTCTCTCTTTGATATTTTTGATATTTATATTATTTTTTCCAAAAAATTTCAAAATACCTTTTCAATAACCCTTGATTGTCCTGACCTGGTTACATGCTTGTGAATATAAATAATAATTAGGTCTAATTAAACCGACCACAGGCTGATTTACGCTCTCGTATTACTAATCCATAAAAGTTCTCTTTATAAAACGTAAACACGTTACAATTTATTTCTGCACACATAATAGATTATCTTTTAGTGCATTAGCTTAATGTTATTGTATTTGACTATCTATGACCGAAAGCTGAATCACTTTATCAAATAATTTGATTAAAAAATGTTGTTATAAAGAGTTTCTATGAATGACTCACTTTTGCTTTCAAACTATTATTTAGTAGTCGTTCACAGATTATTCAAATGTAAAATCATTAGCCAATACACTAAGAGGTTGTATACTATATAATAAATTGTAAAGAGTTTATAAAGAGTAAATTATGAATAAAATTTTATAAACTGTCAAGTAGAGAAGATCAGTATAAGCTGATTACTTGCCTGCATAAGTAAAATATAAAGCAATGAAACGCACAAATAGATATTACATTAGTTATACCATTCTTATCGAAGTATATCTTATCTTGATCAGTCGAATATAAATGGCAATATAAACTAGCTATTTTTATTTTATCAATCAAATCATTTTTGTTTAAAAAAACTAGTTTTTTATAGAATTTTCAATACTAGACTCTAATAAAATATTGTAAAATAAAGTTGAAAACAATTTGACCTGTTTTATGATAATCAAAAGGATTTATTTTATCATCTTATTGAACAATTTAAAAATCAAACTGATTAATTTATAATTATGTTATATACAGTGTATACAAGCAAATTATGAACAAATGTGTTATATTAATATGATTTTAGCATGATAAACTAATAATTCTAAAAATTATCACAATTATTAATATTTATACTTACATTTATTCATGATCAATAAATTAACATTTGCAAATCAATATGAATTTACGGTATTTCTAAATTATACTTCAGTTAAACTAATTGTTTGAATTTATATAAAATTGTTTTGTTAATGAAAATTGTTTATATTATTTGATAGAATGTGATTACATGTATTAATTTAATAGATGTTTATACAGTATTATCTAACTTTACTACTAACGCAGAAGAAGTCAGTGAAGGGTGTTTTAAATACCCTCCATAGTTTGAGAATTTGCAAAATAGTTCTTTGACATTTTGAGGGACGCAAGTTAAACATTTACTTTTTAACTAACACCTATTGTGTTAGTTATATTTCATAATTTAAAAATATTTGTATCACCTTAAATTTTTGAAGAAATTTTGTCAAAATACTTCCACTATTACACCCCCTTGATACTGACTATTTTGGCTATCTCTGTACTATTGTGAGAAAACTGAAGGTAATTTTTAATCGATAACACATCCTCACTGGAAATCCGCCCAGGGTTGAGTGTATGGCGTGTTTAAATAACACGAAATTCAGTTCATTCATGTTTATTTTAACCTAAAAAAATAAATTGAGTTTCAATCGAGAAGTGCAACATTTTTCATAAATAAGATTTAAAATAAAACCCTTTTATCAATAGAATGTTTACATAAATGGTAGCATTTACTAGCAAATTCAGCATAGCATAATCAGAGCGAGTTGGCAAAGAGGTTAATACACTTTCCTGTGGATACAGGGTTGTGTGTTCGCGTCCCGACAAACCCACTCTGTGTTCATTTCATGTCATTCATGGTTGTTAATGTTTGGAACTGCCCCTATATTGAAATCAGATTCAGCTGACAGAGAAGGCGGGATAGAAATAAAGGGGTGTAATGAAAGTAGAAAATACGGCTTTTATAAATCCTATTAGAAAGAGGTCATAAAACTACACAAGATTTAAATTGGAACTATATTTTGTGCTATTATAGTTTTCGAGTTAGCAATTTTTGAAAATTTTATTTATTGGTAAATTAGACCAAAAATCAGATTTTCAGAAATTAATTTAACCATAGCCCCTAGGTAAAAAAAATCTGAAAATTATTGTGTAGATTACTTATAATGCAAGGATGTTTTTGAGTTGGGTTCGGGTATGTGTTCACGAGATTTTTTGGTAAATTTATAAATTTGTTTACATTGTTCCTCACGTATGTCTGCTCGTATGTATACGTATACGCACTCTCCACTGATATGAAAATTCGAGATAAAATTAACCAACAAATTTAAACAATTGAACCATGAATCTAGACTAAATGTCACATGATGAAACTAGGGGTAATGTTTTCAAACTTGAATATTCAATTATTTTCGAGATAATGTGAAAATCAAGAATATAATTGGATATTCGAGCTTGAAAATATTACCACTAGTTTCATCATGTGACATTTAGTTTAGATTCATGGCTCAATTGATAGAATAAATCATAGAATGCTGAATCATAGAATAAATCTCGTGCTATAAGTTATAACTAAAGCTTTTAAAGTGCTTACAATTAAAAAGTGAGCGCGATGTAAATTTAATGAAAAAGCATGATAATGCAGTTAAAATGTTTTTGTTAAAACAATATTTAATATTTTTATAACACGAACTTAATTATTGACTAATTATTAAATTATAAAAGAATTAAAACATTTTAACTGTATTCCAAACTTGATTCTCAAATTTGAGTAACGCACACTTTTTTATTGTTTGCACTTTTTTGGCACTTTTTCAAAGCTTTGGTTAGAGCTAAAGAGTGTCTAAAATCGTGATTATAGACTTACATTCTTGCATGATAAACTGTGTTTATTTTTAAACTGTGCTGGAATTTAAAGTTTATATAAATTACGTCCAGAATTCTAAATGATTAATTGTACCCCAGAACATTAATTATTCAAAATTAATTTTATTGACAAAATAAATCAAAAATCTCTTAAATTTTATTTTAAAATATTTGAAAAATGCTGTTTTTGTCTTTCAATACAAACATGTTGTCTAAATTCTAAATTTTGAAATACGGCTAAAAGTGTCTCCGGTGTTATTTGATTAAAAGCATTTGTAATTCTATATTTTAATTCTTTTATATCAGATGGGCCATTTTGAGGAGTAAATATTTTTCCCTTCATATCACCGCATAACCAAAAATCACAAGGGTTAAATTCTGATGAGTGACAGGCCAAATATGTTCAGATCTTCTACTATTGATGTTGTCGCCAAAATGTTTCTTAAGAACTTCTAGAGTTAAATTAGCTAGATAATTTGAAAATAAATATTAGAATTCAAGAGGTATCATGCTTAAATTGTATACATGTATGACAACTTGCTCCATCCTGTCGGAAAATTTGTTTATTGAAGTTTTCTCCAGTTAATTCTTGCAATTTAGGTGTAAAAAATTTTTCCAACATATAAATATAACTAGTAGAATTTACTGTAATTCTGTTTTCCGATTCGTTTTCAAAAAATATGGACCGATTATTCCTATAGAAAAAATGGTTTATTAATCAATAATTGTATAATTTTTTAAAATCAAAATTTTTGCAAAATTCAAAACATACCGTGTTTTGCCACAACCGCCCAGAAGGTTACATAATCTGCAGGTGCTTCCTTTTCTCTAAAAAAATCTGGTTTTTCATTACCCCATATTCTCATATTTTGTTTGTTTACAAAACCAGATATGTGAAAATGGGCTTCATCAGTAAACCAAGTATTATCCAGATAAGTCGGATCATTATTTAATTTATCCAGAATATTTTGGCAAAATTCTACTCGGTCGCTTTTTGAAATAACTGGTATTTTAGGAACAAATTGTATGTTATAAGGATATAGATAAAGTATTGTGTGCTGAAGATATAGATATTTTAGTATTATTTATATTATTTAGTTTATGAGTGATTTTTCGAATTGATTTCTTTTCATTTATTACAATATTCTTAATATTTTGAATTGGTGAAACTGTTAGTACTGTTTTCTTATTTGGAATTTTATTTAAAGTTTTTAAACTATGATGAGATTTAAATTTATTATATAGATTTCGAACAGTATTAAAATGTGGAGGGATAATATTATACCTTCAATATATTTATTTGCCACATATTCATAACATTTTTTGTCAATTTGCTCATTTTTCACTTGAATAAGCCATTCAACGATGTCTGACATTTCTTCTTCAGTCATGTGTTTATTTTCTCTTTGAATTAATTGTTCCATTGAATGAATCAATTAATTAATTAAAAAATCACGAACTAATGGTTTAATGATTATGATATGGTTATGGATATGAATGATTGGTTCAATTGGTTATATGAAACACCAATGAATTAAAAATAAGTTTTTATTTTCATTAATATTACTTAAATCAAAGGAATTTTTTATTCATTAGAATAAAACACTTTAACTGCAGTGAGAAAGAGAATTCACAAATTAGGCGAATGCTCATAATTTCATTCTTATAACTTGTCCCGGGCATGAATGTAAATCTATTAACACGATTTTGAAACGCTTTAGTTATAGCCAGTGAAGAGCTTGACCTTGATCGTGATCAATATTTTTTCTTTTATTAAGACTTAATTTATGTCTAAACATAGATTTTCTTATGATATCACACCTATTCAAAGACAACTGTACCTAAAATCTAGAGTAGGTTCTCAATAAACATTAATTTTATTATTTTTAAAATATACAATAAAGTATATTGCCAATAAAATTATTTTATTTTATTTAATTTTACAAAGTATAAACATTTTTTAAATATAATGATATATGCATCTATGTCAAATTATGAATCAAATTTAACAGAATAATTAGCAATTATTAAATGATATATTAATTGAATTATAATTAATTTGATTTCAAATTAAACCAAATATTATGAAAATTAATGTCTAATAATAGCCAAAGAATTAATTTGATATCAAATTAAACAAAATATTTTGAGAATTAATGTCTAATAAATGTATTGTAATTTTAGGGAAATTTTTTGAATTTTAAGTAACTTTTTATTTGAATATTTTAAATCGTAAACACATTTACTTTTATGGGAATAAAGGATGTGGATGATTTAAGTATCAAAAATGAGCGCTAAATTTAAATGGAGCTCATCACTGGGTATTAGATATGACCTCACTGATAAATCTCACTGAAAAGTATTCAACTGTGTTGTGATGGGAGGGGAGAAAATACTGATAATGAATTTATCCAGGATACTTAAATTAATAAGTATTCAATTGAACAGTTAGATTAATCTATAATAAAATAATTTTCTTAGGTTTTATTGCTTTGGATGATATCAAACTATCTCATCAGCCATGTTCCACAATAACCAAGGATACATTTATGTGCGATTTTGAAGAGGAACGCTATTATAGCTGTGGTTTTCAAACTTTATATACGGCTGCGATACACACCTGGCAATTGATTCAGGGCTCAGTGCTCTCCGCCAAAGATCATACTCTGGGCACAACATTTGGACATTTTATGATAACTACCCCTCCTTTTGATGATACACTAGCCTCACCATATTTTGGCCCGACATCAACAAAGGGCGCCTGTCTTTCATTCGCATATAGAATGTCGGGACTCATCAATAACGAAGTGCTAATGCTCTCAATGCAAACGGAATCAAACGAAGCTGTTATGACTATTATGTGGACTGTGGTGGGTGACCAGGGGCAATACTGGTTCAGACATAGAATGACAATTACATCTGATGAAAGGTGGAGAATAATATTAACAGGATATGGAACTGGAAATAAATCTGCCCCTGGATTCATGGCTATTGACGATATATTGATTGATTTCACTAAACCCTGTCCTCCAAAAGGGATGTGTGATTTCGAAGTGAGTGAAACTTTATTTTAAAAACTCTTAAAAATGAGATAATTTAATATACTCTAAGTATAAATGGTTAAAATAATCACATTGTTGCAAAATTAATGAATAAATGAAAAAAATTATATTTTAATCCCTAGTCTGGCGACACCTGTATGTGGGAATCCGTTTTACCCTCACCTGCAAATGAAATGGCAGCAGCAGAAAAATTAGTCTGGGCAGATGTTCCTATTGGGCAAATATCAAAATCAACAATATTACAACAAACAGACTTTACGTGGACAGTGCACAGCCCTAGTATTGGTGCTTTCACCCAATACCCATACAGAGATCACACAAATCAGGACGACTACGGCTATTATATGCTATTTAAAACAGATTTGCCCCGAGTTAGGGGCGATAGAGCTATAGTGATATCCGATCGCTATGACCTCACAGTTGATCCGAACAAATATCCTCAGGTGAAAGCCTATTGTCTAAAATTTTATTATACCTACAGAACCTTTGGTGACATGGATGACAAAACACAACTCGATGTTTATCAGAGCGAAAATTATGCGACGGTTAAGAAAATTGCAAAGATTTTGACCCCAACTGAAGAAATGAACCATTGGTACCCATTTAGTCAAACAGTTACCCCCGTAAATGACACCTCCAGAAACATCTGGTTTTATTTAGTAAGTTAATTTTACATGATCAATTTTTTCTTATCTGGTTAAATATTTGCACTTACATGCTTTAATATATTATATCTTAAACTGACAGTAAAACGTGTAAAACTATACGTACTTGTTAAATCCTAAACTATCATTATTTATAATGTTAAAGATTTGAAGGAGCAATATGCTAAAAAATCTCATATTATAAATAATTTGAGATTGATAATTTCAGATTTATGGTTAATCCTAATTTGATTTTCATAAATTATATTCATTTTTGTTCTTAATTTTAAAAAATAAGGTTGGAACAATTATGTCAGTGGGAAAGAATAAGGCAACTAGTCGAGCAAATTTAGCTATAGATGATATAATGATTACTCCCGGACAATGTGCTGTTCCCATTGACACATTTACCTGTTCACCAACACAAAAAGTAAATATAAATAAAGTGTGCAATAAAATAAAGGATTGCACCAATGGAAACGACGAAAAAGTATGTGGATCATGTGATTTTGAAGATGAATTTCAATGTGGCTATCAAATAAATACTGTTATTAATGATAAAGGTAAGAATATTTGCTTGACAAATCAAAATTATATAAATATTTGAATACTACTAAATTTAGCAATCAATTTATCATGTTAAAATAGACTCAACAAATGCATTTAAATGGCGTTTCGGTGATATGAACTCAGAGCCTGCATTTGGTGCGGACGGAACATATGGCTATTTGGTGGCTCGACGATTAGGTCCGGTTAAATCTCAAACAACCGGTCAAACAGATCTAACCACTCCTACAATAAACGGCTCCTCAGCAGGTAATGCGACAAATACTATAAAATACTTAATTTTTAATTAAGCCAAGAATCTCCAATTTCTCATCGCATCTATATAATGATGTATTATCGTATGATTCTTGTACACCAAGATCCAATATATTCATTTTAATAAATCAGGAATGAACTTGTTTTATGAAAACCAAAAATTCTTTTTTTTTCTGTTTTTCAATATAAGTAAAATATTATTTAAGATTTGGTCAAATAAAGTCAGAATAGATTATCAAATGAACAGGATATTATTTAAGTTATAGAAATTACTTTGTTTACTCTTGTAAAGTTTTGAGAAGCTAACTTTTAACTACCCAGTTTCTAATTGGTAAGATAAAATTATTAATTTTATTCTTTATATTTAATAATAGCGTGTTATGTAAGCTTCAGTTACAATATTCAGCATGATAAATTATATTATGCACCACAAACAAGATTAATTGTTCTGTTGACGGAAGGATCGACTAAGACTACAGAAATATGGAATAGCGATGCAATCAATCAGGTTTACGGCACATGGATGGCCGGATATGTGTATTTAAGAAGATTGCGCTCCAACTATACCCTGACATTCAGAGCCTATGACGAGGGACAATCACCAGACACATATGTAGCAATCGATAATATAGAATTTCAATCTTGTGATTTGCCTAAACCCAGTCCCTCATCCAATACATGTCCCCTCAGCGCAAACTTTCTGTGCGATAATAGTGTTTGTATCGACAAATCATATAAATGTGATTTCACTGACGATTGCGGCGATAATTCAGATGAGAGTCGATGTACTGATTATGTGCACAGATGTGACTTCGAAGTGGGCCAATGCGAGTGGAAGGGGCAGTCGAACTCGGTGTTCGGCTGGAAACGAACAGCTGCACAATCAACAACATCATTGCTCTTGGGTGAAACCAGAGATCATACCAGAGGTAAACTATTAAATAGAGTATAAAACCCTTGAGTTATTGTCTAACAAGTAAGCAGGGATGTATTTTAAATGAAAATTCAATGGACAAGAATTATCAAGTGCATTAGATTACGCATCAAATTCTATGTTTAATTGAAAATATTAGCAACTTATGGCACCTCCTTCTATATAAAAAGGGGGTTAAAGTTGTGTTGCGTTTCATTATTCAAAAAAATTCTATGGTTTTTAAATTATAGTTAAAATAAAAAAGAAGTTATTATAAGTTACTCACAATTTTCAAAGCATTTATTTTGAAAATCACAAAATAAGTCACAAATAATAGTGTTTCAAAATTGTGGTCTGTTTTCCAACATATTTGCCTCAAATCTTATCTCAAAAGCAAACAATTTATTTCAATATTTAAATTAATATTCAATAATTAATTAAAAATAAATAACAATTTAAATAATCTGAAGAAAAATCATATGCAAGAAAAATATAAATACAAAATGAAATAATTTTATTGACAACTTTTTTACATTTCTGGCTATTTATGAAAAGAATTCAATGTTAAGTATTTTTCTATTAGTAAAACGCAATCAAATTAAAGATTAATTAAATGTCAAACTATATGAAGATTTCTCCAACCCATCCCATTCCAATCCAATAATTTTGCATAACTATGCTATATAGATGTAGTTTCTCTAATTCCATATATCAATTCTATGACATGTGTAAAATAAGATAGCATGCTACTAACTTGTAAGGTTAAGATTCGTTGATTATAATAATATGTTTATTATATTTACTTAATAGGAGGCGACGGATATTTTATGTATATTAGATCATCCCCTATGATGGATGTCATCGAGGATAACTTAGCAGGACCAATTATACCAAACGTTCCAGGTTGTTACATGTCCATTTATGCAGATATCAAAGGCAATGCAACACTTACTGTGCGCACAATAAATCAAAAAAATGGTTTACACGAAACACACTATGAATGGAAATCGTTTGCCTCATTCCTATATGACAGGCGTTCTTTCGATCTTTACAAAAATGAACCTGCAGATTATTACCAAATATATCTAATTGGTATTAAATCACAATTTAACCTGCATAATTAAAAATATACTTTATTTTTTAATTTTAATCAATAGGAGAAGTATCGCAACAAAATTTGGCAAACGGTAAAATATTGGTTAGTTATGTATCAGTCGATGACATATCGTTTAGCCCTCAGTGCGCACCCACTGCAGCCATACCGACCGGTTCATTACCGACTATCACGCCTACTAAAAGTCCCTGTCCGGCCAATAAGCCCTTCAGTTGTAATAATGATATTAACAATAATGTGTGTATAGAAACGGAACGGTTGTGTGATTTCGATATCGACTGTCCTAACAATGAAGATGAAAGACATTGCGGTTCCTGTAGTTTCGACAAAACCGATATGTGCGGTTGGAATAATGTAGGCGTAGGTATGCAGCAGTGGTCACTGCAGAAAGCGTCCAGATTTGCCAACAGTGCTTATTTGCCAAAAACAGACAGCACAGGCAATAGTAATGGATCTTTCCTAATAATTGATACCTCAGGAGGTAATTATGAAGTTGTTTTGTCCTAATTAATCACCAGGTTGACAATTAAATTCAATAAATATATTAATTTGGATAATTTACTGTTATTTGAATTGATAACTGCAAACTAAATATCTTGGCCCAATTTAAATACATTAATTTAAAAATCAAGCACAATGATGAATCATCAATGATGATATAAGCTAGTTATTTTTACTCTCATTATTATGTAATTCTGATGAATTAAATTAATTGTTTTTGATATTTTCGATAATTTTTTGATAATTT
Organism: Liacarus xylariae; assembly: GCA_034693365.1. Lineage (NCBI taxonomy): Eukaryota > Metazoa > Arthropoda > Arachnida > Sarcoptiformes > Liacaridae > Liacarus > Liacarus xylariae. Next base: position 17,031 of record JAQFXN010000905.1, read on the forward strand.
TATTGCTGACATTTAGGCGGCATTTATGATACTGATGCAATCATGTCAACGCCCAGCCTGGGTGCAACTTCACCCAACTGTCAAATGCAGTTCTACTATCACCACAACTACTCCATTACAGGCAGACCTGTTCTCACTATTAAACTCAATTTCCCAAAACTTAATGAACTGAAGACAATTAGAGAGATCTATGAGATAACTAATGGCTGGAGGAATGTGACCATAAGCATAGGCGCTATGACTGCTGGTTCTCAAGTAATGATATCAGCGAAAGCACTGGTGGACGCAAATACGAAACCCTTCGCCGATATAGCGATAGATAACATACAATTTGTTGACTGCGAGGACGATAATGTCGATTGGGATATAGACTTGAACTGTAATTTCGAGGATGGAAAGTGTGGTTGGATGGACACAGACCTGAAAACCGATAGCAGATTGGGTTGGGTGGGTTGATTGGAATATTAATACAAGTCAATTTATTTTTATGACCAATATAGAATTAATAATTAAACTTAAGAAATGTTTATAAAAATATTGTCATGGCAAGATACAATGTGTTTTTTTTGTAAAAGTACATATTAAATACTTTGATCACTTGAATTTCGGTCACCTCGAAAAAAGCAGGATATCATAGAATCAGTATTAGTTACTAACTCATCAGGTGACCAATTTACGTCCTAATAAACCATTTAATATTTCCACTGTTGTCTCCGAAAAGTGTCTATAACACATGACGACATAGTTTTATGCACAGGGTACAATATTTTGTATTATAATTGTACGATTTGTGTACAGCTCA